>JAVKPL010007706.1:0-31729 GCA_032173675.1 Gastrolobium villosum
CGGATCGATCTGATGACCGGGTCACCGGGTCCCGGGTCGACCCGGTCGGGTTGGGCCGGGTTTTACAACACTGGTTGTGACTCATGATTCTGTTTGGACGTTGAAATTATGATTTTTGGTTTAGCAACAGAATTTGAGTATTTTGTAATGTTGATTCATGGTTCTGTTTGGAAGTTAAAGATTAACAGGCTAATGGGCTGGGGCAGACCATTTATATTTTTATAAACGGGTCAAGTCAGGCTAACAGTTAGACTCGTAATAGGCTTGGGACAGGCCAAATTGAAATTATTTGATGTAGGCTTGGGCTTTTCGGGGCAAAGCTTGGCCCAGCCCAACCCACTTTCACCCCTACTGCTTTGATACCACTTGTAACATCTGGCCGCTTCAAGAATCAATTATTGTCCCCACAAACTAACACGAGACTCTTTGAGAGACTAATGGGCAGGTAAACCATATAATATGAACAACATAAAAAGTGTTTTACGTTATTCCTGCTCCTTAGTAACATCACTAGTAAAGGGCAGAAGTTCGTTCAGTACATGAAGCAAACTCTGAGTTTTCCCCAAATATTCAAACATAGGACAATGGAAGTCACGAGGAGCAAAGATAGTCATCAATTTTTGACACACACCATAGAGTCGCTGTGTGTCATTGGTGTACAATGCCTTAACCTGACTCCAAATAGCTGTGTACAATGCCTTTGCATGACTCCAAATAGCTTCACGGGTATTGGAAGGTCAAAAAATATGCTTAATTGACGGATGAAGAGTAGCTTTAATGAGACTACACAACTAAGCATCAATCATCTTCCATCGTGTGCGCTCATTAGCCGCAATAGAATCAGCCTTAGTAGTGAGATGAGATGTATAATCTTACACCATCCAATCAAAGTAGCAGATCTGACGAACAAGAATTTTGACCCATCATATTTATCCACAATCGGCGGAGCAAGGATATAATTTGAAAAAATAGTAGACTCTAACTTGGGGGCAGCTGGATACCCAACAACAGAAGAAGTAAGGGAATCTATAATCAAGATTAGAAAAAGAAATCAGAGAGACAGATCACACAACTAATGGGTAGAAGAGGGATCAGTGCATCAACAAAAAATGATGTCAAAACACCAAAACAGGACCAGATCCATAACCGTTGCGGTGAGACGAGAAGAACGCAACCAGCCGCGGCTAGAAACGAGCCATCACGCGCCGCCTGAACGGAGAGGGAGGTGTACCTTACACGTGCGCGTGAAAGCGCGTATGGACTCCTTTGGACATGCGATCGTTGCAGACGTGACTGCACTATCGAGATGAGCACGCCAATATGTGGTTCGTCGGAAACAGCCACCGGACGGTGGTGGTTGACAGAGCTGAGGCCTCAACGGGGTTCTAACTTCTGAGCGCGGAGATAAAGGTTCACCAACAATGAAAATACGATAGAAGAGGATCGAACATATATTCTCATCCCCACCTACTCAATTCCCTAGCACCAATTGAGCTACCATGCTTTATTAAGTTTTGATATCAATAAGTTTAATCACTATAATTACCTCAAGGTCAACCGGAGAAAATTTATTTTTCTCATATTTAATGTGGATGAGTAACTGTTAACCTGTTGACATATTGACATATATTCCCTAATTTTGAGACCTTTGGTATGGTATATAATTATTGTGTTAAATCTTTTCATTTGATTCAACAAGATTGGCGAACTTTTCATTTTGAGCAATAATGCATTGAATTTTATTATTGTATATACAGTTATGAGGATGGATCCACTTACCACAAAAAGAAAATTACAATTATTACAACCAACTTAATTACTGTTGATTTTCGTTAATCTAACAATTATAATTTATAGGGAATTAACCATCAATTAAAAAGTGTGATACAATAAATATAAATATATATATATATATATATATATATATATATATTATAAACAGATATTATTAATTCTCAATAAATTATAACCATTAAATTAGTGAAAATCATTGATTATTAAGCTAGTTATAGAGAGATAAATTTTTTTTAGTGGTAAGTGGATCGGTTCCCATAGTATATATATATATATATATATATATATATATATATATATATATATATATATATATATATATATATGGCTTTATAAGAGTTATGTTGTAGGAAAAGTGATTGTGTTATGTTATAGAGATTCGTTTTGTGTGCTGGAGTTTTTTTTTTTGCTGCGGGTCCCACAAAATGTTATGTGTGTAGGAAATTTTTTGTGGTCATGTTAAATGATAGATGATAAACCCATATATATATATATATATATATATATATATATATATATATATATATATATATATATATATATATATGCAAGATCATCTTACACCGGTGTAAGAATAATAAGTCTTATACCAAATCTTAACCGTTGATTCTTAATTCTCAATAAATCTCAATAATTAATAATTCTCTCTATATATTTTAGGTCTTACTCATTAATTAATTTTTAATTCTCAATAAATCTCAATCGTTGGATGCACGGAAATTCACGGTTAAGATTTGGTGTAAGATTTATATACCGGTGTAAGTTGATCCTATCCCTATATATATATATGAGGCAGATCCTTTGACACAGTGTCAAATTTGAAGTTTGACACCTCATCTGAGAGCTGTTAGATCAAAAAATATCAACGGCTCTGATTTGTAAGCATGTGACACCATTGATCTTTTCTGATCTAACGGCTCTCAGATGAGGTGTCAAACTTCAAATTTGACACCGGTGTCAAAGGATCCTCTATATATATATATATATATATATATATATATATATATATATATATATATATATATATATATATATATATAGGGATAGGTTATTCTGTCTACTCTTATTTTACCTATCTTTGCCTACCTCTTTCAACACCGCTAGATTACAATCTCATCCAATGGTGAAGATTTGTGGTATAAAATCAACCCTTTTACACCATCCTTTCTCCCACTACCCTCACCCTTTCTCTCTCCTCTTTGGCTGCAGCAATAATCATAATAAAAATACTGAAACAAATTTAGGGTTTCTGTACACAAAAATATTGACATCATTAAATAAGAAGACATTGTGATATTGTTATTTAATTCTGCTGCAAATTGAATTTACCAATTATCATCCATTGTTATTGGATAGATGAGCATAAATTGCTTCGGAGTAGGAAAATCGCAAAACCATTTCGGTATCAAAACCATTTCGGTGTAAAGCTCACGACTTTGCAACTTTGAAAATTGCAGATTTTGTTTAAAAAAATTGCAGATTTAAAACAAATCCAGTAAGGCTTGGCAACCTTTTTAACTTTTTTTTTTTTTGGTAAGCACCTTTTTAACTTTTTTTAATCTTATGTTAAAGTTCATGTTTTTTTATTCCAATAAGGCTCGGCAACCTTATTAAAATAAATTGAAGGCAACGTGTTAGAGGAAGAAATTTTTGCAAATCAAAGTGACGTCTTGAGGAGAAAGCATAGGAGACAGTGAGGAGAAAGAAGGGGATAAAAGGGTTTATTTATCCCATAAATCTCTATCGTTGGATTAAATTAAAATCTAACGGTGATGAAAGAGGTAGGTAAAGGTAGGCATAATAAGAGTAGGCAGAATAACTTATCCCGTATATATATATATATATATGGAAAAAGTATTTCTGCAACCACTTTAGATAAGCTTATCTACAGCTACCTTTTTTAATTAAGTATGACCGGTCATACTTAGTTATAACAGTAAAGCTGTTCTTTTTTTCTCTTTCCTTAGACATTGTCAGCTGACGTGGTGGAGAGAGAAAATGCAATTTTAAAGTATGAGCGGTCATGCTTAGTTAAAAAGGGTAGCTGTAGACAATATTATCTAAAGTGGCTGTAGATATGTTTTCCCATATATATATATATATATATATATATATATATATATATATATATATATATATATATAGAGAGAGAGAGAGGTAGGATCCTTTGATACCGGTGTCAAATTTGAAGTTTGACACCTCATCTGAGAGCCATTAGATCAAAAAATATCAATGGTGTCATATGCTTACAAATCAGAGTCGTTGATTTTTTTTGATCTAATGGCTCTCAAATGAGATGTCAAATTTTAAATTTGACACCGGTGTCAAAAGATCCTACCTTATATATATATATATATATATATATATATATATATATATATATATATATATATATATATATATATATATATATGAGGGAGGATATTCTTACTACCAAAATTTTCTACTACCAACTTACTTCCTATCTAATCACCATTCGATCAGTATTTTCTCTTTTTTCAAAGACTTTTTAACATTCTCTTTCTTTGATTCAATGGTGATTAGATAGGTAGTAAGTTGGTAGTAGAAAATGTTGGTAGTAAGAATATCCCTCCTATATATATATATATATATATTTACGTGAATTCCACGCTATCATTTTATAAATTATCCCACATTATGGTTTGAAAGTAATTATAATTAATTCTAAACTTGAGATAAAAGAGTGAAGCATCTCTCTCTCTTTTTTTCACTCCATCTGTCAAGCACTCTCACAATTCATCTGATAATGGAAACCATCTCCCGACAGTTTATCCCACATGGCATTTCGTTCTTCAGCACCTGACCCTTTTACTCTGCAATCGAATTTTGTCTTATAACTGTATTTGATTACGTAAAGAATCTTCGATTTCTTCAAGCATTGTTCGTTCCTTTTTTTTTTTTTGGTAAAAGACATTGTTCGTTCCTTTAATCATCACTGAACTCCATCCACCGAGTTTAAATGATTGAATATCCCTATCTTCTATGTGTGCATTATTGTCAATTGCCCGCGTTCGGGGAAATTGGAACACTGTTGCTCGTCTATTAGCAGGCCTAGCTCTCTCTATTCCTACAATGTTTGGATTGAACGGGCACCTAATTAATCAGATTCGTAATCTTGTTAATTTGGACTTTTATTAGTTAATGAATAAATTATCTACCATATCAAAATAAAAAATTATAATTTTTAATACCAAGACAAGTTTAGAATTTGATATTAATTCTTAGATTCAGTTGGTAATTTTTTTAATTAATTATAATTCTTTTTGAAAGGTACTAGTTAAATTCAGCTAAAAAGGGTACCTCGCATGTTATATGCAATGGGGATTTCGTTTTCACCTTCTTTAAATTTGGGAATAAAAAAAAGTGACCCTTCCTTCTCCCGAAGTGCTGCTTTTGATATATGTTGGCATGTGTTCAAAATTGAAATGTCTAAATTTAAAGTTTAGGTATCATTTTCTCTAATGAAAGCATACAACAAAGCGACAATGACTAACTTTGAAAAGATATACATTTAAATGAAAATTGTAGGCCATCGTTGCATGTACACGTACGGCTCGTTTGGTGGATATAATAGGATAAATGTATGATACGATATGGGGCTGATAAGGATAAGATATGATATATGGATGATAAGCCTATATCATATCCTGTGTTTGATGAGCACCTGATTAGCAATATGATAAGATTATGCAGAAGGAGAAAGGAAAAACAAAAAACAAGATATAATGTAATAAATACAAATATATTGTTTTACCAAAAAAAAAAATACAAATATATTGGGTAACGTGTGGATATATTAGGTAGCGTGAGGATATATTGGGTATCTGTAACACCCCGTGTTAACCCAGTTTGTTAACATACTATCGTATTAAGCCACGCTTAATTAAAATGCGGAATAACTTTTTTTTTTTACTTCAATTATGGCGTCATTAATCTTAACCAAGTTGATTACTTAATCAATTTCATAAAATATCGCATGTATGTAAATTGTAAGACAACTAAATGAACTACCTCATATATAAATATAAAGTGAGTATCTAAGTCACAGGACTACAACACATAGCCCGGACCAAAATCCTGATACATTATTACAACATTAAATAAACAAGACATAACCAAGTCTATGTGGCATAGACAAACCCCATGCTCACCAAATAAGGCCATAAATACCCAACAGCAGTCTAAACTCAAATATCATAAAAATGACAGAAAACATAACCAGCAGCCAATATCCAGTCATGTCTGCATATACAACAATATTTAACTCAATTCTGGCCTCCTGCCACCCGAGGTCTCAACCCCTGGGTTCCCTGAACCTGAAATAAGCGTCCCCAAATGTGGGGTGAGATCTCTAAACAAGAAATCTCAGTAACACAAGGGGTCCTCAAGGATCTTCTACCCCAAACTCACTTACATGTGCAATATAAGTTCTAAAAGCAGTAATTTCCAATATAAGTTCCAAAACTATGCAGTGCAACAGATATTCATGCCATATGAGTTATCACTATTTTACTGGCCAGAGAAAATGCAGAAATACATCTATTACCCACATAGTAGTACAAGGAACATTGCTTGCACCTCACCCACAACCTTACCATGTTCTATGCGTCACATACTCAGGCTTACCGTATAGGTGGACCCACATGCATATCATAAAAGCACATTGCATATAAAAGCTCAACAACATTTCCAAAACATCAAAAGCATGTAACACAACATGCATATAACCATACCCCCATGGGACATGGTGGAACCACAATATGGCTAAACCGAGGACACGAAAGCTTACCTTGCAAGCAATCAATCCAAGCCAAGAGTCCAACAGCTCAAGTCCAACACAGCAGATCACAATCTGATTTAGGACCAGCAATCGTATCAATACTCAAAGCTCATAAACATAAGCATAAAGACTACATTTTTCCTTTTACGGTTTATGTCTTAAGGCATCCCACAAAGCCATGAGCCCTTAACTCCTTAGATTCTGACTTAGATAATTAATTCCAGAAGTACCACTTCATCAACTAGGGTCCACTAACCCAACCGTCGATTCTGTATGAACAGTACCTCACAGTTCATCGAAAACCCAGAATATCCGGATATATGTCAGGGGCATATCCGGATATCCCATATCCGGGTATCACATAACCCCATATCCGGATATCCATATCTGGATATCCATATCTCATATCTGGATATCATATTCGGATATCCATATCCGGATATTTCTCGATCACATATCCGGATATCTCATGACATAATGCAGTTTCTGCATTTCGTGAAGTCATCTACCTAAGGTCAAACTTTTAACACTTATATACGTCCAAGGATCCATTTTTAAGTATGTACAAGTTCACTTAGGAGTTGGTTACTTCATTTTAACCATTAGCATGCAAAGACATCGTCTTTAAGCCATTAAAACACAATTTCAAGGTGGTAAGGCTTACCAAGGCTTCAACTCAACAAAATAACACTATTGGAGCTTCCCACCAAGTCCTCACAGTTCTGATTATGAAGAGAAACAAAAATGGCACTCCAAGATGAGATCTTTCTCCACAAAGGTGACACTTGAAGTTCAAAATGCCATCATCAAGGTTTACATAATCCAACCTCCATACTCAGCCCTCAAAACTGACTCACACAGCCACCAAACTCAGAAAGGAAGCTCACCTCACACTCACAAGGCTACACCCAAGTGTTTACAAGGAGGAAGTGTGAAGAAATCATGAAGGATGAGGAAAAAAATGGTCACAAGCTCTCCAAGAGGAAGAAGGCAGCAATGGCACAGTGGAATAAATCTTTGGTACTACTGCTGTACCAAAGATTCAGTGCATCCTACCAATGAAAATATTACATGTCATTTAAAACTATTTTTTCCTGCCAAATTTTTCTCTCTCCTCTGATGTGTACTGCTATGATTAATGAGATGCACTGAATCTAGGTACAACAATAGTACCAAAGATTTATTCGGCACAGCAGCCCCTCAACCTCCCAAGTCACGTAGGAAAAGGATTCTACGGTTTTGTGCTCATAATAAGTGTATTTATAACAACTTGGCATTAAATGCGCAATATTAGCATTAATAACTACGCAAAATATTTTAATCCCAAACTTTGGAATCTTAACCTACTCATTTTTTTAAGATTTTTCATATTTTTATTTTATTTTTCGGAGCACCTTTCCGGTACGCGTTGTTCCATAGCCAGTATCAGTTCTGACACCAGTTCTCATTATTTTGACTTGAAACTCGTTTTACAAGTCCTTCATATTATTCTAGTAATTATCATGCACTTATTATAATTTTCTAGGATACTTCACCGATACGCATTTATACCGGGTAGCAGAACCGGTATCTGCGCTTTTCGTACGAAAAATGACTTTCAGCATTATTACTCACTTTCTATAATTATTAGAGCCTCATAATAATTATTAGAGTCAATTATGAAATTATTTCCTAATTATTGCATTTAATTAATAAATCTCCTTAATTAGCGGTACAGGTTCTTACGGTATCCAATATTGGTATCCTATCTTGTTGAATCTTAACCCAGTTCCCCTCATAGGATAAGAAATCAAACCCCCAAGGGTGAGCTCCCAAGGGTTTGCTTTAGTCAGGGGTTCAAACCATGCCTCAAGCAAATTCTTGGAAAATGTGCCTCCCTCCTCGATTGGGGGATTAGTCTCATCCTTTCTCCGGTAGCGAAGCTCAATGCACCCGTTGTTCCAATGAGGGGCTAGCGTAGAGGGCCGTACCCCGAGGGCAAGGTGACCGGAGGAGGTTGAATGATGATACCTTCAGGTTATACCAAAAAAAAGAAAAGAAGGAATCACGTATTGGATAGGATAAAATGAGACAATATGATAAGTTAATCATATCCTATTGACCCACCAAACAAGAGATAAAAATAGTATATGATAAGTTATCCTATCCTATCTTCTTAAGTTATTCTATCCTATCTTCTTTATCAGTTGCTCTATAGAAACCGTAAGGATAATACGAACCATAGAGTTTATTAAATAAGAATTATAATATTTTGTCCACAGGGATATTTATTATTTGCGAAACCTTCAAAACCATAAGACATTATTGGAACATAGAAAAGGAAAACACACCCAAATTTACTACTAATTAACAACGATAACGGGAACAAACACTAGGTATGACCGAATTGCATAAAATAAAAACTAGCCTCTGCCACCAAAACGACTCTTAAGCTTCTTCACCTGAGCAACATCAAGGTATGTAGTCTTTGCCAGTATCTCAGAAGGTAAATTATTTCCAAATAATAGAAGATCAAGTAGTTGTGCACCAGGGTTTGCACTACCGAAAGCAAGAAAACCAGTGGCTTTTCCTTTACCAGAATTCACCTGAAAATGCAACTGTCCTTGTGGGAAAACCATAAGATCTCCAACTTTGAGTGTGTTCACATAAATTCCAGTAGGTGTCAAGAATCCAGCAGTGATTTCACCTTCAACCACTATAAGTAGTTCAGTTGCACCAGGATGAGTGTGCATTGGAATTGATCCACCTTGTGCTATGTCTAACCTTGCTGCAGAGACACCAAGACCATTAAGAGCTGGAAAATCAGTAACAAATGCTGAGGTTAATGCAGCATTGAATGAGTTATTGGTGTTCCCAGCTACAAAGCCACGAAACGCAAAGTCTTCTGCTGTTACTGAGGTCTTGCAGTGATAGCCCTTTGGGGTATTTGGACTTGTTAGGTCTCCTACACAGAGATCATTGACAGCAGCATGAGAAGTGGATGAGAGAATAGCTAAGAGGAAGAGTATCTGAATCATCTTCATCTTATAGATGAATATGGATGTTTGGTATGAAGGGAATGTTCAATTGGCTAGCTATTTATAGAGCTATTCTTACTGGTTGAAAAGGAAAGGTAAATTAATATTGCCAAATTGAAGTCCTTTGAAGCAATATTACCTTGAGTCCAACATCAATGTATGAGGAACACCTGAGACGTTGACATTCCGGTAATTAATGAGAAGTTGGTATCTAATTATTTATTAATGGGCCGACCCACTTCAAATACCCACTTCGTGAGTGTATGGGGAAGGAAATACTCTAGGAAGCCAAGTCTTTCATCTGCCTTTCTGCAAAGAGACTGATTCGAACCCGCGACCTGACACACCACGGCAAGCAAGCTTACCGCTGAGCCAAGCCGGCCCTTTAATTATTTATTAACATAATTGTAAAAAATTGGAGGTGGATATTTTTCTGCTATTTTAATTTTAGTTATATATATATATATATATATATATATATATATATATATATATATATGATCATTTAACACCGGTGTCAAATTTCAAATTTGACAACTCATCTGAGAACCGTTAGATCAAAAAAGATCAACGGCTCTGATTTGTAAGCATGTGACACCGTTGATCTTTTTGTATCTAATAACTCTCAGATTAGATGTCAAATTTGAAATTTGACACCGGTGTCAAATGATCCTACTTCATATATTGATCCCTAGAGCAAGATCTAAATACTTATTAGGTGGATACCACCATAATAGTTTTATGTATTATATCCCTATAGCAAGATCTCATTGAAATTGTTGTCCAAAAAAATTCTTATTAAATTTGAAACGTGAATAATAGACGGACCAAAAGTAATAAAGGTTCAAACTTATAACTATTTGATCACGGATGTTTTATTATCATGTAAAAAATCAAACTCAATTCAAAATTTATACTGTTAAGTAAATGATACATTAGTAATTGTATATATTATATCTCATTATCTCTAACATATATATTTCAATCATTGAGATCTCTACTATTGGAATTTAAGATGGAATGGACAATAGCAGGATAAAAAATCGAATTATCCCAATCAATACTACAAGAAAAAAATTTATTTGTGACGAATGATTTCGTCATAAATTTTGTCACAAATGACAATTTTTGACACAAATAATCAAATTTCGTCACAAATAGACTTGTGACGCAGGAATTTGTGACAAAATTTCATAAAATTTCATCACTAATAAGATTTTTTCTTGTAATTATTTAGTTAAACTTAAACATTAAATTTAATCCATATAAGTTAAGACTTCAAAATATTGATAATACGCTTTGTTTTTGTGACACAAGTTACTAATATTATGTAGATTACTCTCTTATATTGAACTATCTCTACCTTTATACATGTGACAATAATCAACTAATTATAAGTATATAGTAAGTAACTAAGTGTGAAATATTTTTTTGTTCACACAAGAAACAATAGTGGTGGATAAGGTATCAGCAGAACCCACAGTGAGATAAATTGTTTTTTCCTCTCTCTCTCAAAAGGATACCATTATATATGCATCCATCTGGCATCGAAGTAAAATCATGTTTTCATTTTGGTCGAGGCATGCAACCGCTTATCTGAACAACAATTAGCACTAGCAGTAGTCCTCCACCGCTACAAGACCCTAATTATATGAATCCTCCACCACTACAAGACGCTACCACCACATTCTCTTGGTCACTGTGACTTCATCTACACAGCCTGGCACTGCTACAATACAATATACTTTGACTTATTCAGCGGATTCAGTGTGCTGTTGATAGATACAGATTGATATCTTATTTGGTTTCTCTCAACGTTGCAACTTCATCAACACAGCCTGACACGCACGGCTTCACACAATTCACATGCACTCATAGCGCTAATAAACTGCTAATAATAATATATATATTCTCATCAAAATCAGCCACGTTGCCCTTAAACATGCATATGGCTAGGTGTCTTCCAAGATTTGAAACAGGCAATTTGCTCCAATAAATTTGAATGAATCGTGATCATTCCCGCAACTATTGAGTTAGGTCTAATCACACACACTTGAACTTAAATGATGTGGACGAAGAGAAGGGTTGATGACAAATAAACTTGATGAGATGTTGAGCTGCTTAACGAGATGATTGGTCTGGGTAGTTTGGATCTGAGCAGTTTGAAGAGACTGGAGAGGGATACCTCAGTGGCGGAGCCAAAGTAGCAATCCAGCCCGAGTCAAAAAAAATTAATTTGAGCTACGATTATTTAGCCACGCTAAAACATGGTTAATGTTTTGAAAATAAGTCTGCAAACTAGCCACGTTGAAACCGTGGCTAATTTCCGAAATTTAGTCTGGGCCAAGGCCCCTTCATACCCCAACGTGGCTTCGTCACTGCGATACTTGCAAGACACTTCAACGCTCAAGTGAGTTCAGTATTCAATATAGTTCAAGTATTCAAAGATAGATCATCTTAACTGGGCTGAATACTTCTGTATTTATAATGGGAGTATGTCTTGCTTCACGCTGCCTTTCAATGCAATATTCATTTCTATTGGTGGAGCGCGGTGGCCTTTCACAGACTATTCCTTAGACAAAAAACTTATGTTCAGGCTAGCCCTAGCTAGTAGATGTAGTGGCGAACTAGTGTTGTCATTTTCATTCATTGTATTCATATGGAGGTCAAGTTTCCCTCAGTTGCTGATCTCGGCAATAACATTTCATTGGTTACTAAGTAACCTTTGGCTTGCCAATCAAGTATTCGAGATGGATTTGGTTCCTTCAGGATTAAGTTTGTACATGGTTCTTAGGCATCTCGACCTTTATTGGATTGTACAGCTCAAATAATTTCACTCTTTTTTATATCGTTATCTTCTCATTTTATGTAATTATTTATTGAATTTTAATGTTTCTATATTGAATTCAAAGCCAGCAGTGATTTCACTTTCTACCATTATTAGCAGTTCAGAATTTATCTATTCGTACCAAATAGCAATTTTTTTTTAATATTTCAATTGTTTCATCTTTCGCGACTAGTTCGATTTATGACGTATTTTGAGATTAAGATTTTAAATTCCTCCCAAAAATGGTATTAAGAAAAATCAAATACATGCTCTCATTTTTTATCTGCTCAGTTTTTAGCACCAAATGAACTATTATCATTTAGTGCAATCCATATACGACACATTTTTTGTTTTCTAAAAAATTGAGAATTTATTATTAATTGTAACAACAACCATAAAATTGATTGTAAAAGATTACAAGAAAAAAAGAAATTGTAAATATAAGACTTCTTATGTTTTAAATATTATTAGGGTGTGCTATATACAAAAGTCATTGGCTAAAGCATGGGAAATAGAAAAGAATAATGCCAAGAGAAAAAGAATGTGAACCATCTTCATCTTGAAACTTCGATGAATGGATTTGGCACGAAAGTAATGCTGGATTGTGTTAAGTCTTTCACTGACCTTTTCTAAGAAGGATTTAAAATACTAAAAAAAGTAAAATTAATAAATACTAATTTAATTGATACAAATTATGATTAATTGCTTTAATTAAATAATTTTATCTGAATTGCTAAAAAAAAGCTAATAAATACTAATAATGCTATTTCATACTAATAAGACTTATTTGATAACAATCTACCACCATATATTGAAATACTCCTAATTCAAAATTGTTAAATTTACCATCTATAATCATAATATAGTTTTTTTTTTCTTAATTCACCCGATAAAATCAAACATGAGATAAAGTAACCAAAATTTTCATTTCTTCAATCATAAACTTTTCCTGGTTTCTCAAATTTCGAATTTGTTGAAAATAAAACAATAGAAAGGAATTTTGATTAATTATTAACAAAAATCAGAATCATAGCACAAGAATTGTAACGTTGCATGAATTACTCTATAATTGAAGTAATTATAAACCGTGTATCTTATATCATTCACTCAACTTTAAATTACATTCAATATTTGAATTCTTCCTAAAATAGGAAAAAAAAAGTTAATTTTGTTATTATTGACAGTAAGTTTGGTATTTTAAAGTTTGCAGGTATTCCAAAATATTGTCAGAAAATTGACAACTATTCATAATCTTAATTATTATTTCACTTGATGAATTTAAATATCAATTTACCAAATAATAATGATTTGAATTATGTTTGGCCATATTAGTTGCTCCAGATTCATTACTTTGGTAAATAATTAAGTTGTATATGTCAATAGGCTGAAAAATAATACGGCCCCAACGTCCTTAAGTTAATCAAGACATTAAGGTAATCAAGATTCGTTGTCTTTAAGTTTTTTTCTCTCTCCATTAATTTTTTTTTTTTGGAATAAAAAAAATAAAATTTAAGCACACGTTGCGGCCTAGCTTTCAATAAAATTTTAATCGGTAATTAGTTGTGCCCGATATATCTCGAGTTCTTTCTCAAATTAAAAGATGAATATATCATAGCGAAAGATAAGAATCATGAAATCGTCGTATACTATTTATTTAGCATTTACCTTAACATTTGGGACTGGAAAATGAAAATGGAATAAAGAAGAGCACGTACACAAACATTTATTATTGATAATTCTTACCGGATCAAAGTCCAATGGGCCCAAGCCCAAACCAAAACCCAAAGGACTCCAGTCAAATACTGGACTCAAATCAACAGCCATCCAAGTTTCTCAAGTTCACTTACCTTCTCAGAATATTCTGATTTTTTTTTTCCAGCTCTATTAACTTTAATGGAAATATTTCATTTTCTCGATTCCAACAATAATATTATTGGAAAAAAAAAAAAAAAAACCAAGGATTCAATAGATAAGCAATTATTCCTAGCCTCTGCCACCAAAACGTTTCTTGAGCTTCATCACTTGTGCAACATCAAGTAATGTAGTTTTTGCCACGATGTCAGAAGGTAAGGTGTTGCCAAATAATAGAAGATCAATTGTTTGGGCACCAGGGTTTTCGCTACTGAAAGCAACAAAAGCAGTGGCATTTCCCTTACCAGAATTGACAACAAAATGCACTTGTCCTTGTGGGAAAGCTATAACATCTCCTGATTTCAGTGTCTTGGAATAATAAACTGCATTAGGTGTCATAAAACCAGCGGTTATTTCACCTTCTACGATCATGAATAGTTCAGTGCCACCGGGATGTGTGTGCATTGGGACAAATCCACCTTCAGCTAGGTCTACACGTGCTGCAGAGATTCCAAGCCCATTAATACCTGGAAAATCATTAACAAATGCAGTGGTTAATGCGGCTCTAGAAGTAGTGTTTGTGGGATCTTTAGCTACAAGGCCAGAGAACACAAAGTCATCCACTGTTACTTCTTTTGGTGACTTGCATGGATACCCTGAATTGCTACTTGGACTCTTTAGGTCTGCTACACAGAAGTCATTTACAGAAGCATGGGAAATAGATAAGACAAGGGAGAAGATGAAAAGAATGGGAACCATTTTGTTCATGATTTGGTGTGAAGGTATTCAAAAATGTTGAATTATCTCAAGACAGATGTGGCCTTTTATAAGAAGGATTCAAATACTAAAAAAAGTAAAATTAATGAGAGATAATGATATTGTTATTATCAATTACTGTTTCATCGATAAATCGATTATGTTGATCTAACGGATATGATTTAACTTTCTAAAAATCTTCTTAATCTCTTTTCCATATGTTTAATACTTGATATTTATTTCCATCTTTATAAGGTTATGATTCCTCATATTTAATGCTTTAGCATTAAATATGGGAAATCACAACTATACAAAGATGAAAATAAATATAATTGTTAGATCAACATAATCAATCTAACGGTGAAACAAAGTGATAGTGACATTAGTAGTAATACTAATTGGCAGTAACAATATTCTATCTCAATTAATAAATATTAACTTAATTGATACGAATTAGGCTTAATTGATACCAGTCAGCTTATTTCATTAATGATAAATCAAATGCAAGAAAGTAAACAAATACTTATACTAATCTGAATTAAATTTGTATCATTTAGCCGTTTTTTTTTTTTTTTTTGCAATGGCGCAGATTAAAAACGTTATTCGATAAACAAGTAAATAAGTTAGAGCATATATAATTCCCATTCTTTAAGGTACACCTAACAGGTAAATAAGTTAGACATCGTGGTCTGTGAAATTACAGCATGCCTACCGCGAGGTTAACAGTAGTCCTGCCAAGAGAGCAATAGAAGAGGATGAGTGCATTGCCCGTTTCTTCGCACAACCTACTATGGACAGGTACCTCCTCCAACTACTATATATGGACAACTTTCGTCTAGGGATGTGCATGGGTCAAACCGAACCGGATTTTTTGAAAAAACGAATCGAATTGGTTTAAATGGTTCGGTTCGAAAGTGGTTCGGTTCGGTCCAAAATTGGTTCGGTTCTTAAAATGGTTCTAAAAACTGGTTCGGTTCTTAAACCGGTTCTAAAAACCGGTTCGGTTCATGAACCGGTTCTTTAGAAACCGGTTAGGTTCATGAACTAGTTTTTTAAAACCGGTTATTTTATGGAGCGGTTCGGTTCATGGTTCGACCCACTTTTTTGGTTATTTTGCACACCCCTATTTTCGTCAAATGGCGAAGCCAGCAAAAGATATTAGCCCGCTCGCCCCCAAAAATTTAGCTCCTACTATCCTTTTACCTGTTTTGCAAAGCTATCAAATTTTAACTTCTACACATACCAAATTTTAAAAAAAATTAAAAACTAAATATTGCCAAGGAAGTAATCCATTATGGCTCGGCGCCGGCTTTAATGCAGACATAGCAGGAACTTGTAGGAATAGAATAATAAACTCAATTTAAGTTATGCTTTTGGGCTATAAGTCCTCTTTAGTTACCCAGCAAAATAACAAAAAAAAAAAAAAAAAAAAAACAAAGAACAAGAAACAGGGAAATAAGTTGCAAGTTAAGGTGATAAAGTTTTTAAGGAGTTGCTATAGCCAGTTTCATAGTCTTGCTCGGTAGAGGTTGCAAAACGGGTTAACCCGCTGATAAACCTTTAGTTTATCATGTATTAAGGACCAATGTTACATGAAACATTAAGTCAAATGCATGAGAATTAGGTTTTTTTAGTGTAAAAGCATGAACTATTTGAATTATGAATTAAATAATTGATACTTGCTTATTTTGAAGGTAAATGATATTAAATGAAAGCAAATATGAAGTTTAAAGACTTGGAGATCAAGAACTTGAAGATCATGAAGATCCAAAGCACGAATATAAAAGAAATTGTAGTTCTTGAAGAGGAGGCTTAAGCTCCCATTTCGAAATTTAAACCCCAATTTACTAAAAGTCTCTGTACAAGAGAGCTTAAGCCCTCAGCTCAGGGCTTAATCGCGCTTCAAAAGAAAAAATGCTATTTGAAGATAGCGCTTAAGCACATTCAAGTAAAAATAGCCACTGTCCCATAGGGCTTAAGGGCCCATCACGGTTCAACTTAAGCCTAATTGAATGTTTCCATTTAGGGCACGGATTCTTTAACTACAAAAGGAAAAATTAAGGTAGAATTCAGGATTACTGAACATCGAAAGCAGAGAATAAGCAAAGGAATCACTTAGTTCATGTTCTTAAGAGTCGGAGATGGATCGGTATCGAGTCTGCACTGGAATTACTGAAGACTCACCATTCTACTATGGAGTTTGGGGAGATTTCTTAATTTCTTTCTTTCTTGATTTCATTATGTCAGGCTAAGTCTTTATAGTAGTAAGGGTTAGATGGAACTCAAATTATTTTTTATTGTTCTAAATAACTCTTTATGTTAATTTTCCTTTTTATCATAAAGGAAACTATATCTTCTTAATGCTTTCTATGAGCTTGAATCGTGTAGTTTGATCTTAGGTAAATGCATAACAATAGGAATGTTGGTGCATGATCCGTACATGATAATTTCATCATAATCTTTATGATTCTATGGACAGACATAGGGTTTTACGCAATCTTATGATTCTTAAACGTAATGTTTATTTTCTTGGGGAATAACCGGGGAGCTAGGGTTCTTGCAAGATTATAAAGATTTAGGGAGTCAAGGGATTAAATCCTAATTAAATTAAAATAATCGATTGGATTAATATTAAGGGTGATTAATTTAAAGAGTGAATTCAAACATAATAGAGAGGTTGAGGGAAATTGAAACCCTGTCTACGTGTCTTTTCTGTCAAGTAATCAAAACTTTTACGTTCTTATTTTTATTCTTGCTATAATTAGTTTAATATTTTAAATCCAAACCAAATCTTGTTACAAATTGATTTTGATAGTCCAACTTAAGCGAATAGCGAATTAGTGATTGAATTCTAATCCTCGTGGGAACGATCTCATACTTAGTACATTATATTATTTGTACGACCGGTGTACTTGCCGAGTCCGCAACACCCGCCCTTAACCCGCAAAAACTGAGACGGGACAGGTCAACCCGCTATTGGATGGGGTTGAAAATATCAACCAACTCCATTTTGAGGTGGATTGACCCACCAAATCATCAAAAATTTGTTGGGTTGGCGGTTTGACCCACCAAAATATTAATTAAAAAATAAAAAAAATTGAGTGATAATTTATTTATTCTTCCATACACTGTTTAAATATCACAAATAACCATTTATATGTAGAGAACACCAACACAACTGTGTCCAAATTGTAATGTTATTCAATTAAAATTTAATTAACCAAAGTAACTCAATTCTTTCATAAATAATAAAACCCAACCCAACTGTCCAAACAACATGACAGTAGCATTATAACAGCCAACAAGAACGAGATCCTTCATCCCACCATTTTATACATATTGTTTAATCTGACACAAATTAATTTCAATCCAAATATATTAATAATACAGCACCTTCGTAATTATCTTTAAATCAACAACAGATAAATCAAAACCACTCAATTACAAATCAAAATTCTCATCCACATCATAATTCAACATTATATGTTTCTTTAGAACAAGAAGCTCTCATTCTTGAAATCTTGTTCCCATCATCGTCTTCGTCGTCATCATCATCACTTTCATCTACATAAAACAATTCAAAAAGTGAATTATCAAATTGTCAAACAATCATGAATTAAAATGAAGTTATACTTTTTTAAATTAAATAAATTACCATCGCTAATAAAACCAGCCATCTAATTGCAGGTACAAATCAAAGCTGAGACATTCTTTGATATCATGCTACTTCTATATTTGTTAAAGACTTGTGCCCAAATGCTAAATGCAGATTCAGACGCTATAGTGGTGATGAGAATGCTTAACATGTCACACGCCATTATTGATAGATCCGGGTAGCGATTACATATGAAGCACCGACACTTCAAAAACCCTGGCGTGTCGTGTCCGACACTCCACGACACTCCAACACGCGTTATAGAAATTCAAAAAATGTTGGAAGGTTGCTTCACGCGTTGAGTTTTTAGTTCCAACTATTAGATTCGTTGGATTACGATTACTATTTTATTGAGTTTAATATAAATATTTAAGATATCTTATGTTTCTTTGCAAAATTTATGAATTTTATAAATTTATATTCATTTTTTTGTTAAATTATTGAATATTAAATATAATATACACTACATAAATTAAAAATATTATTTAATATCAAAACGTGTCCTAACGTGTCGAAATCTAATATTTTTTAGAATTAACGTGTCGGAGTGTCGTGCCGTATCGTGTCACGTGTCCCGTGTCAGTATCGGTGCTACATAGGCGATTACTATTATATTCCACCATTACAATGTATCTAAACGTTCCCAATATATAAGAACTAAAGCACGCTCATCCAAATAAGCATCAAGTTCAGACCTTCCAGCATTAATTGCAAGATTATGGTGGTGGATTTTCAATTCATGATAGAAGACAAGTTTAGCCTTTGGAGTTGACCATGGTAGAAGAGTAAGGAGGGGGCTATCTTGGAATAAAAGAATTTATTTTTTCTTATCCTATCCTTTACATTTATAACTCGTGGTCCCGCTCAATATAGCTTATCAGGTTGTCAATAAGATAAAATGAGTCAACCTGATAATGGGTGTGGAAAAAAACTGGTTCACTTGCTCTGCCCTTGATCTGACCTTGATCTGACCCATAAATATCTTTTTTTAAACTAGTTTAAATACTGGCCCACTTTTATTTGGGTCAATTTTAGACCTGACTTGTTTTAATAATGACCCATTGACCCAAAACTTAACCCATACCCATTATGTGAAAAAAAGGAAAGAAAAATCACAATTACATTAAAAGAAAAACTTTAACATAAAACAATTACGTCAAAATTCTTCACGGAGAATATTTCCATCAAAAGTTTTAACAAAAATTTATGACGAAAAATATTTTTCATCAAAATTTATGACTAAAAAAATTTCTGTAAAAAAATTTGACGAAAAAAATTTTTGTCAAATTTTTTTACGGAATCTAAATTTCGTCAAAATATTTCACAAAAAAACATATTCATCAAAAAATCTGACGAAACACATTTCCATCGAAATTTTTTGACGGAAAAAAATTTCATCGAAATTCTTTACAGAATTCAAATTTCGGCGAAAGTTTTCGACGGAAACATTTTCGTTAAACTTTTTGACAAAAAAAAAATTCGTCGGAATTTTTAGCGAAACACATTTCCATCGAAAATTTTCGACTAAATATTTTCGTCAAGTTTTTTGATAAAAAAATATTTCCATCAAATTTTTGAACGGAACACATTTCTGTCAAAAAATTTCGTAAAATTTTTTGACAAAAAATATTTCGATAAAAAATTTTGACAGAAAAAATATTCTGTCAAAATTCTTTAGAGAATCTAAATTTCGTCGAAAGTTTCGAATGAAACATTTCCCTCAAAACAATTTTCGTCAGAACACATTCCTATCAAAATTTTGAACGAAAAATATTCCGTCAAAATTTTTTACGGAATTCTTTTTTCGTTCAAAACATTTGATGGAGGAAATCATTTTCATCAAAACTTTTGATGGAAGCTAAATTTCGATAGAAAATTTTTTTTTGTAAATAATTTCATTAGAGAAAATATTCCGTCACTTTTCGACAAAAAGTATTCGACGACGAAATTTTCGTCGTTTGCAACGTAGAAATTTCGGCGAAATTTTGTGGCGAAACAAAGTCAAAAACATGTCAGGTCGGATTTGACCCACTTTAGAAACCAAGTCAAGTCATATCCGACCCGGTTCTGAACTAGTTCAAAAAAATCCAAATCAAGTCGGACCTGACTTGGATCAAAATAAAATGAGTCGGGTCAAAATACTTAACCTATAAAAGTCAAGGCACAAAAACCTCACCCATGCACAGCTGCAGATAAGGTTATTTTATCCTTCACCAAACATTTGATAAGGATAAGACATGAAAAACTATCTTATCCTATCACTTTTATTTGGTGTACTAAACGAGCGCTAAAGTATAATTAATCAAGACAATGAGGTAATCAAGATTCAATTTACTTAAGTTTTTTTTCTCTCCATTAATTTAATTTTGAATACAGTATTTTCTCTAATCATTATTCAATTAGGAATCAAGTAACGGTGAATTAATTACAGGTAATTTGTGAAAGTTGAAAAAAAAAAGTGAATCAATTACATAAACCATGAACTTCAGCAATCTACTTCAGCATTTTGTTGACGTTCTCTTCTTTAGTACCATGAATTCAAGAACTTTTCCGTCCAAATTCTATCCGCAATGTAAAGCCCCATTACAAGCAATTTGTAGACCACCAATTCAAAAGAGCACATTCACAACTTGTTTCTTTGGGCTTCTCAAAAAAATGATTTTTATCTCTTCTTTATTTTATAAGTGTTTTTTTTTTATAAAAGTTAGAGTTATTTATATTTTTATAAAATATTTTGTTTTTGAAAAAAATATTTGGCTTTTGACTTCTGCTTTTCTTGGAAGTTAAAATTTTTAGCTTCTGAAAAAAGTAGATTTTTGACTTTTTTGTGATTTCTGCTCTCTTTTTTTAAACGAGGCATTCAAACGAACTAAAAATCAAAAATGCTTTTTTTTTTCTTAAAAAAAAATAACTTTTGAAAGAAAAAAAAACTCATCCAGACCTTATTACTGCACACAGTTCTAGTTCAAAGAACAATTTTTTGATGCAAAATCAGCTCTCATATATTAAACTAATGCGATAAAAGTTCTTATTTGAACGACTTTGTGCTATCTTTCATTACCAAACAGTGCACAACATTTAAGCACACGTTGTAGCCTTGCATTGAATAATTTTTATTTTTATTTTTGGTGAAAGCATTGAATAAAATTTTAAACGGTAATTAGTTGTGCCCGCGATATATCTCGAATTCTTTCTGAAATTAAAAAAATGAATATATCATAGCGAAAGATAAGAATCATGAAATCGTCCGGTACTATATATTAATCATTTGCAAAACCCACAAGCCATATATGCCTTAACATTTGGGACTGGGAAATGGAAAAGGAATAAAGAAGAGCACATACACATACTAATAAATTATTATTGATAATGATTATTAAAAAAAAAACTAAGATTCAATACGTAAGCAAATAATCCTAGCCTCTGCCACCAAAACGTTGCTTGAGCTTCATCACTTGAGCAACATCAAGTAAAGTAGTTTTTGCCACGATGTCAGAAGATAAGTTGTTGCCAAATAATACAAGATCAACAAGTTGGGCACCAGGGTTTTCGCTACTGAAAGCGACAAAAGCAACGGCTTTTCCCCTACCAGTGTTGAATCCAAAATGCATTTGTCCTTGTGGGAAAACAAAAACATCTCCTGGTCTCAATGTCTTTGAATAAAGTGCATTGGATGTCATAAAACCAGCAGTGATTTCACCTTCTACCATTATCAGTAGTTCACTGCCACCAGCATGTGAGTGCATTGGGATTGATCCACCTACAGCTAGGTCTAACCGTCCTGCAGATATACCAAGCCCATTAATACCTGGAAAATCATTAACAAATGCTGTTGTTAATACTGATCCGAAAGTAGTGTTTGTGGGATCTTTAGCTACAAGGCCAGAGAACACAAAGTCATCCACTGTTACTTCTTTTGGTGACTTGCATGGATAGCCTGAATTGCTACTTGGACCCTTTAGGTCTGCTACACAAAAGTCATTGACAGAAGCATGGGAAATAGATAAGACAAGGGAGAAGATGAAAAGAATGGGAACCATTTTGTTCATGATTTGGTTTGAAGGTAATGATGAAATTTATGGCCTTTTATAAGAAGGATTCTTTTGTGGGAGCCTATTAGAAGTCCATATTCTAGAAAACTCAAAAAAACGTTACAGGAATAGGAAATTAAACGTAATATTCCTTCATTTTTTTTAATATGGTATTATCTAAAAAGGATTCAAATTAAAAAAATAATATTCCTTCATTTATGTTAATTCTAATGCGAGAACAATGAACTCATTTAATTTAATTAATATGGCCTTATCTAAAAGGATTCAAATATATACTTAAAAGTAAAATTAATAAATAATAATTTTATTTAGAGGAAGGTTATTATTTATTGTAAATTAATAATTAATTAATGAGTATGATTTGTAAAATTAATAACTATGGATTGACGAAAATCAACAGTTAAACTATAATTGTAAGAGGTTGTCTTCTTTAATTCATATATGGGAAAAATATTTCTGCAGTTAATGCAGATAAATTATCTGCATTTATTCCTAAAACGACGACGTTTAGGTATTGAAATCTTAACAAATTATAAATATAAAAACTATTATAATCCTGAAATAAATTAAAATTATAAAAACACCATGATTTCCGTCTCAAAATGACGTCGTATTGAGCATATATATATATATATATATATATTATAACCCTTAAATAACTTATCTGCAGTAACTGCAGAAAAAACGAACACTTCATATATATATATATATATATATATATATATATATATATATATATAGGAAAGATATTGTGACAACCAAGTTATGTTACTACCAAGTGACTACTAATCAATCTCACCGTTAGATCGATTATGTTAATCTAACGGTTATATTTATTTCCATCTTTGTATGGCTATGATTCCCCATATTTAGAGTGAAAGCATTACATATGGGAAATCGTAACCATACAAAGGTGAAAATAAATATAAAATATTAAATTTGAAAAATCATGACCATACAAAGACGGAAATAAATATAACCGTTGGATCAATATAATCGATTTAACGGTAAGATTGATTGGTAGTCACTTGGTTGTCACAATATCCTTATATATATATATATATATATATATATATATATATATATATGGATTGTTTGATATCAGTCAAACTATTTCATTAATGCTAAATGAAATTTAAGAGAAAGTCAATGAAGAGTTGAATAGTAACAGTAACCAGAATTCAATTAGAATCAATTAGCTGTTTATTTGAGAATCAATTTTGAAACAACCTAAATATGAATTAATCACACAGCATGTGTGTGGAGTCACAAAATAGTTAATTATTTACGGAGGCAATGAATGTGAGAGGAGTGGGGGATTATGGAGGCAGGTGCTTTCATCTTGTAATTTATTTTTCTTTTTTGGCTATTGCGCAGATTAAAACGTGCGTTAACAAACAAGAGGTACCTATAACATGGAAATAAGTTGCCAGTTAAGGTAGTAATTTTTACCTATAATAACATGGAAATAAGTTGCCAGTTAAGATAGTAATTTTTTTAAGGAGTTGCTATAGTTTGGTCAATCACCTGAAACACATGGCCATGTAATAACTACGAATTCAAGTCATTTAAAATACTTTGACTGCCTTTTTATAAGCGGGATATAAATCTAATTGATACAAATTAGGTTTAATCGATAGAAATAAATAATTTAATTAATTTTAATTGAAATGCTAAAAATGTAAAGTAAAAAAATACTAATAATGCTATTTGATACTAATAATTAGGATTATTAATTAATAACAATCAAATGATATTTTCAAAGCGTTTAATGTTTTTGCTTTTGTTGCAGAAAATATTTCTCTACCACACTGACATAAAAGTGAGTGAGTCTCGTTATATAGAGAAGAAAAATACAAGATTAGTGGTATCCATTCATTTTATGTGAGAGTGGTAGAGAAATTTTTTGTAGCAAAAGCAGAAATATCTTCTAATACATCCTAATTCAAAATTGCCAAATTTATTATCCATATTCATTTTAATTATTGTTTATTATTTCCAATTTCCCCCAAAAAATTTAAATTTAAATATTTGTTAAAGTCCGAGAATTTGTTCCAATAAATTTGAATGACTCGCTTCCATACTTAGTTACTTATTTTATTTTATTTTTGGTATCCTACTTATTTATTATACTTCTTATATTAGATTCTACCATTTAAAAATAAAATAAAAATGCTTTGTTCCGGTCTATATTTCATTTAATAAAAACAACGTTAAATATTATTCATATCATATTTTTTAACTGGATAAGTTTTTCATATAATTAAATAACAAAATTAATACCAAATAATAATTTAAAATTAATAATTATTTTAATTTTTATTTCATTTATAAATATCATAAAAAATAAAGTATAGACTTGTATTTACTAAAATCAAAATAATATATTCAGATATCTTATGTAGTTAATTTTTCATAGACCGTATGGTTATTTTATTTTTTTATCATCACTTCATGAAACAAGCATTTATCAATTATTAACTTTTCATAACTATCATTTATTTTTATCATTTATCAAACACGCAATAGTATAAAAAGTTTTATTTTATATTGTACAGATAGCTATTAATGTATATTATATTATAATCAGAGTCGTTCTGTGGAACATTTTGTCACATGTCATCCAATAATTTCAATTCTTTTGAAAAGTGTAAACTTTTCTTCTTAGCAGGTTTTTACTAAAATTTAAATTATATCTGTCATGGGTGAAATACTCAAATTAGACTTGATCCATGGTACAACCTAACTAATTTAAATGTTAAATTAATAAAATTAATTTGACTTCTAATTTTGAATTTGAAATTAAAATAATCATGAAATCAGATTTTATAACAATGGAAAAAATTAAGGAAATAAATTAATTAGTTTGATTTGCTCAAATTAATGAAACCAGTTAATTATATTGATTGGCTAATTTAATTAATGTTTTTTCTTTCCAATTACCCGAAAAATGTAAATGTGTTGTAAAGTACGAGAATTTGAAATGACCAAAATTTTCAGCTCTTGGAACAAAAACTTCCTCGAATATCTCAAAATTTGAATTTGCTGAAAATATAACAATGGAAGAGAACTTTGATTAATTGTAAATTTTTTTCAAAATCATAGCTAAAGAATCATAATATTGTATGAATAACTCTATAATTTAAGTAATTATAGACCGCATAACGTATCTCTCACTCAACTTTAAATTATATAAGTATTTGAATTCTACAGGCAAAAAAGGTAAAGAAAAGAAAATCAATTTTGTTATTACTGTCAATAAGTTCGATAATTTTGAATTTGCAAGTACTATTCCCTAAGATTCCAAAAAATAATAATTATTTCTAGTATTAATTATTGTTTTACTCAATGAATTTAATGCCAATTAACAAAATTTATTGTTAGATCAATCGTTATAAATATTAAATAAACATAATTGTGTTATTGAATCAACCGTTACAAAATGATATCAATCGTTAAAAATATGATGGACCAGATTCTTGGGGATTTCCCATATTCTCTTCTTTATTTATTATGTTTCGGCAAATATTTCTTCTTAGTTTCCCTTACCCATTCTTTCTGCAACCCTATCTCTCTCACCATCTGAGAGGCAAACCAAAATAAACGAACCCTGAAGTGTGTTTTTGCTGCAAGATAGGACAGAGTGTGCGATGGGGGGTGTGTGAGTGATCTTAATAAAAAGATGTGTGAGTGATCTTAATAAAAAGATTGAGAGTGCTTATAGTTTTGCAACCGATGTTATGAGGAAGAAAAGGAAAGTAAGTGATAACGATGCATCTGCGGATCTACCTGTTATTTTTCCTTCTAATCATGGCCCTGCATCGTCGAATTTCAAATCACATTACTTGCTCGAAGATTGTTCTAGGCTGAAGAAGAGGTGTAAAGAAGATGCTCACAGTACTGAGCCAGCTTGTTCCTTAAAAAGTAGGCTTGCCAGCATTGCTACTGCTCCACCTTGTGGGACATTTGATCAATTGATCATTCACGGAGGAGGTCTCAAGAGGAAGATAGGTTGCATTGATGGTGCTACCCAGACGGGCAGGAAGAAGAATATTGGAGATGATTATGTTTTTGGTGAAACCATTGGGCAAGGAACATTTGGATCTGTTAGGCTGTGTCAGTCGAGGGTTAGCGGAGCAGAATGTGCTTGTAAGACTCTGAGAAGGGGGAGGAGACGGTTCATCGAGAGGTTGAGATAATGCAGCACTTGTCTGGACATTCTGGGGTTGTGACACTGCAAGCAGTGTATGAAGAAGCTGAATGCTTTCATCTAGTGATGGAATTGTGCTCTGGTGGGGGACTAATTGATCAAATGGTTAAGGATGGTACTCCATATTCAGAACATAGGGCTGCTAATATACTCAAGGAATTGATGTTAGTCATCAAGTATTGTCATGACATGGGAGTTGTGCACAGAGATATCAAACCTGAAAATATTCTGTTCACAGCATCAGGGAAAATAAAGCTTGCAGATTTTGGCCTAGCCATGAGAATTTCACAAGATCAGAACTTGACTGGTTTGGCCCTGCATATGTTGCCCCAGAAGTATTGTTGGGCCAAAAATACTTTGAGAAGGTGGATATCTGGAGTGCTGGAGGATGTGGCAATCAATATCTAAACCTGCCCGAGATCTTATTGGGAGAATGCTGACAAGGGATATTTCTACGAGGATATCAGTTGATGAAGTACTTAGGCATCCATGGATATTGTTCTACACAGCGAATACATTAACAATCCTGCCCATCAAAACAAAATCCAAGCACCAAATTGTGGCTGCATCTGAACATAGGTTAGGAGTAAACTGGATAGATAATGGCTCACTTAGCGGGGTTTCATACTCTGAAAGTTGCAATTCAGATGATCAGGATGAATGTGCATTGATTGATGCGCTTGCCACTTCAATTTCACATGTGACGATATCCGAACCAAAGAGGAGCAGATTGTGTGTTCCCACAGGTCCAATAGTTCAGCACATGAAGTCTAACAACCTTTGTATAGCATTTTGATCTCCTGACATGCTGTTGACACTACTACCTATACCATTATCTGGACTGTTTTAGCTGAGTTTTTAGATTTTACTTTCCCCAGCGCATCATACAGTGCGCTAAAGTGGATCTTATTGAACTATGCCTGTGTTTTCCTTCCCATTGCACAACATTTAAACACTTGTTTTGTACATGACAGCTTTGAATAGAATTTTAATCAGAAATTAAATGTACGCTATAAGTCTCCAATCTTTTTATTTTTTTTGTATTTTTTCACCTGTATATCTAATCATGTGACTTAATCCAATTCGAATATGATTGGACACATATAGCTAGTTTCTATATCGTTGGGTAAAAGGAACGAGTTGTTTATCACTTAAACAATGATTATTGTTATATGTCTCCAATTCTTTGTATGACTTAAAACACATATATATATCAATGGGACAAGTATATATATAATTTGAACAAATTAAATTGCAGCCCACCTATATACAGCCAAAAGAGAGAGAGAAGAATCACGAAATAGTTTAGTAGTATTTATTTATGGGTTTTATAATTCTCATTCAACATGAGAATTCAAATATTCCTACACAACCTCCGATTTTCGTGCTGACATGGGTCCTACACATAAATTTTTCTAACATATGGGTCTCACATGTTTTTTATCTCTATAACATAAGATCTCAATTCCCATGTAGCTTGAGAAATATAAAACCCTTTATTCATTGATTGCAAAACCTTCAAATTATATATCTTAACATTTGGAACCGGAACAAAGAAATGGAAAAAGGAAGAGCACGCACACATACTACACAAATTTATTACTGATGACGATTTTTGGAATGAAAAAAAAAAGGACAATGAAGTGGATTCATAAGCAATCCTAGCCTCTGCCACCAAAACGAGCCTTAAGCTTCTTCACTTGGGCAACATCAAGGAAAGTAGTTTGTGCAAGTATGTCAGAAGATAGCTGTTTCCAAATAATAGACGATCAAGTTGTTGCGCTCCAGGGTTTGCACCACTGAAAGCAAGAAAAGCAGTGGCTTTTCCTGTACCAGAATTCACCTGAAAATGCAATTGTCCCTGTGGGAAAACCATAAGATCTCCAGGTTTCAGTGTCTTCGAATAAAGTGCAGTAGGTGTCATGAATCCAGCAGTGATTTCACCTTTCCACCATTATTAGTAGTTCAGTTGCACCAGGGTGAGTGTGCATTGGGATTGATCCACCTTTTGCAAAGTCAAACCTTGCTGCAGAGATACCAAGACCATTAACACCTGGAAAATCAGTAACAAGTGCAGAGGTTATTGCAACATTGAAATAGTTTGTGGTGTTTCCAGCTACAAAGCCAGAGAACACAAAGTCATCCACTGTTACTAAAGAAGGTGACTTGCACGTATAGCCTGAATGGCTATCTGTCTGCTACACAAAAATCATTAACAGAAGCATGGCAAGTAGATAAGAGAATGGCGAAGAGGAAAAGAATATAAACCATATGTAGGAACTATTGGATTTATGCGGAAGCGATTTAGGACCTAGTACATTGGTATGCTTACCGAATCATCCTCGTTTCACGATTACCTCTTGGTGCGCAGATCTCGTGTAGAATTTCCCTTATGTGATTCCTCTTCACGAACTGCTCACCTCAGCGCCGCAGAACGAACAAATCCCTTGATGCTGGACTGTGGCAGATCTTCCAGACTATGACTCAAGGGGATTAGGGAGTTGTGTGGGCAACCGTTCAGATGATGAACATTGCCTCTCTGTTTCTGATTTCTGAAAACCCTAGGAGGCACAAGTGGAGAATATGATATATATATACCTGCCCAATCCAACTAACCCTAATCTTCATGGGTTAGACTTGGTCTTTGGGCTCTCACTAAAGCCATTGGGCTTAGTGCAAAGGAGCATACATACCCAACAATCTCCCACTTGCTCTTTTGGACACAAACTTGAGTTTATAAACCCAAGACTATGTAGCCCATAAGCCATCATCATCTGATTATACAACCCATCCCTTGTCTCAAGCTAGCCTGGGGATCTACCATTTGTCACTTATCAAGGCTCCTGATAATCTTTGAAGGATTATCTAATTCGGCGCTACTCCACTAAAAGCCCGAACGTGAACTCCAAGATTAATGACATTTATAACATGAATATGCATCGCCCCTTTGTAGAATGTCTATAATTGATTGACAAGTTTTCTGTAACTCAATCAATTATTTATTCCCTTGACTATGATAGTTTCTCTAATGGATTACATGCACTGGCCAGTGTCTTTAATATCCAAGTACCGAAACATATCAAGGGGACATATCCTACAAATTCCATGTTGTTTATCTCATAAATACCGATAATCAAATAATCTCACTCCCAAAATACCGAGTTATTGGCCGTTAATAGATCGAACCTCACCCGTTGGTAAATCAAAGAATGAAAACTATTTGACTACCTATTTATAATAAACTCAGAATTAAGAGCAATTACATAACTATAGTTAACTGGAGATTTGATACCTTATGACAGAAAAACAACCTTAATCAAATCTCACCTTGATCCTTTCAATGTGAATGTTAATTCACACCAATATTTTACAATGATTCGGACAAAACCATTTCATAAAATATTGCAGCCTAAATAAAGTGCCCAGCTTTATTTAACAGCTGCTGTGAATCTGTTCATCAATTGTGAGAACCTATGATCATGTCCTCCATGAACGTATCCATATGATCATATACTCCACAATTTGATCCGGACCTTAATGTTTGTAAATAGTGCGCTAAATAAAGAAATAAAACCTTATTTATGAAATTCAGAAAATGATTTTATTGTTTCATTGTCTTACTCCAAGAGCACAATGAAACCAATAACTTCCACTTGCTTAATGCAAGTCTGGGATCCTCCTAAGACCCAAAGAAGTAACATGCCTCTTGAATACAAGTTCATACAAACTCTTAGTAACTGGGTCTACAAGATCCACCTATAATGCTATCTGAGTTTAATGAAAAACTCATAGCTCAAGGTTGATCTCTTGAGTCAATATCCACTTGAAATAACTGAATCTGTGAAAGCTCAGCTTTTCAAGACTCCCACTAGAATATACTAGCACATAATCTCTCATTCTCCAAAGATACTTGAGTACATGCTTAACAATAATCTAGTGTTCCTCTATATCCAGAATGGTACCATCTCACTACTCCCACTGCATGACAGATGTCTGGTTTAACGCCCAACATGATATGCACGAGACTACCTTTGCCAAAGCATAAGATATCCTGCTCATGCATTCTTCCTTCTCAGAAGTCTTTGGTTACTCCTTAAGAACATGAATTCCACATCTGAGAATTATCATTCTTCTCTTAGAATTCTCATGTTGAATTTTGGCAAGAGTTTTGTCAATGTAAGTAGCCCGAGGTGATGCCAAAAACTTATTCTTCCGGTCTCATAAAAGTTTTATACCAAGAATATAATTGGCTTCCCCAGTACTTTCATACCAAAACACTAACTTAGCCAACTCTTTATGCTTGATATTACCTCCACGTTGTTTCCAATAAGGAGCATATCATCTACATAAAGTACCAGAAAATCTACTGTCTTCCGTTGGATCCTTTACATACAAATACACATCATTCATCAAGTTTCTCTCAAAATCAAAATTTTGATAACCTGATCAAAAATGATGTTCCAAGACCTGGATGCTTGCTTAAGTCTATGAAATAGACTTTCACAACTTGCATACCGTGTGTTCCTGCCCATTTGCTATATACCTTTTTGGTTGTTGTATGTAGATATCCTGACATCCAACGCCCAAAATGAAATCTCATAATTGAGACTTATAGCAACTAAGAGAATCTGGATAGACTCGAGCATGGCGTCTAGCATAAATTGCCTCCAAGCTAGCTTTGAAGGTTTTCACCTTCCTGTCCATCCTCTCTTTGCCATTTATGTCCACATGCACCTTGTGGGTTTTACCCCTTTTGGTGCCTTTAC
>JAVKPL010007707.1:0-31706 GCA_032173675.1 Gastrolobium villosum
GCACATGCAGAACAAGCCTATCCCATCTCCAAAACTATTATCAACTCTCTTTTTTAAATAATGCATGTTGATGTTATCAGTAGTTAGATAATAGCTATATTACTATTTTTAAATGAAATCCCTATTTGGTTCAAATACCAAATGATATTGATGATGCAAACATATTACTAAATTTGATTGTTTCATTAGCTACATAAAATTCCAAACCAAAGCACATTTGTTTCTTTAAGATTTATAGTTTTGTATTTTAACCAATTACGACTCAATCTCAAAAAATATCATAGGCCTATAGTTGATCTTGACCCTTACTAAACGAGATAAAGGATCTGGCCCAAAAGCCTAAAGACATAAACTTGGTCGGTAAGAAAAAACGTATATGATACATATACATAACTAGGGAACACACAATTAGAATGACAAGATCACATGATTGATAAGCCTCCTTAATAGCCGATGGCTAAAAAATGGATACAAGGTTGAAATTATGCCTGATAAGCATCCTTGAGATACACCGGCAAAGCCATCATAATCCACCAATGAGAGACATGTTGTCATACTAAGGCAGCTTGATAAGACAACAAACAGGTCATGTCGCTACTATAGAAGAGAGATTCAAAGTCCAAGGATGATTGTTTCTTTCAATATATTTAAACTCATTAATCACATATTAACTTGAGCGTCAAAGTCTCTTACAGGTACCCAGAACAATTATCGTGCAAATGTCATCCCATAGTTGAGTAGTTTATTTACTCATAATCAATAATCTAGTCCATTACCTACTAAAATAAAAAAAGTAATCTAGTCCATTAACTTGAACCATTAGTGAATAGTAGAGATCTGCGAAACAAGCACCAGTTCGGTCAACGGACACAAATATGTAGTAAATTTAGCGAGCTAAATTTTGTTAGAAAGAATATGTCAGATTCATTTTTAATAAAATGATCCAAAAGCTGCCACGTTAACGGTTGCACTAGTCCAACTAAATTTGCGGTTCCACCAAATATTGGCGTAAATTTGTGGGGGATGCCTCCCAGTTCCAGATAATGAGATTGTTAAAGAACCTAGTATTCTATCAAATGACTTCTCAGAAACTAGATTCCTGACGTACGATTGGGGTTTTAGTCCGCAATCCCAGGAAGTGGATGGCATTAACTCACGTGATATGAATATGAATGTATTTTTAGCCATACGCAATATGCATATTTATGACTGGCCAATTTAACTAATGCAATAGTCCTTCTCAACACCGTCCTATCTTAGGAAGAAAAATCTCCTACATTAGTCAGACTTACTACTAATGAAAGCCTGCCAGACGAGATAGCTCTACATTTTTATTTTATTTTTTTTGTGGTGGTTACATAGATTGCTCTAAATTTTACATGATATAAGATGGGAAATATTACTCTCCTTTCACATGAGGTAACTTATCTCATTTTCTCTCACTTCGATTTTCGCACCCCACCTTTTTTTTCTTTTTCTTTTTTCATGTAATGGTGGGACCCACTCATTTTCTCTCTACCACATAAGATAACTATCTTATGTGGAAGGAGATTAATAAAACCCATATAAGATTCTCTCTAAAAAAAATTCCCTTAAATATAGGGGTTCGATACTTTGAGCTTCGAAGTTTTAATACAACTATATATAAAATGTAGGAAGAAAATTCTACGAACGTGGCTAAGCACACGGTTCACAAATCCGGCAAGCATCACCTAGAATTGTGAGCGAGACATTGTAAATTGCGAAAGCAAGGACACTAGTGAGAATTATTAATAATCATTGCAATCATAATCCGAATGTACCTGCTTAATATAGTATAACAGAAAATTGCATTAAAATTTGTTTTTATCTTTAAGGTTCCCAATATAAAACAAATCCCAGTCAACTTCAGCCCCCCGAAGCAACTCTTTTCAAATTTCAATATATTAATTTTAACAACCCCCTTTGCCTCCTTCGGTAGGTAAGGAATCGTTCAGCAATAAAAATATTTAGGGGAAATAAGAGGGGGAGGCATGAAAAGGATCAAAAGATATCAAGAAAGCTATAAAATGCTAGGGGAAAAAAGGGCCGTTGACCTAACAATTCTCGTGACAGATAAATCAAAATCAAATAGAGTTTTAAAACTTGACAAACTCCTCCAACGAGTCATGAGCATGCATCGGTAGTATTTTATATATGGGTTTTATATTTATCATTCAACATGAGAATTGAATTCTCATGTTGTAGAGATAAAAAATATGTGGGACCCGTATGTGAGAAAAAATTATATGTAGGACCCACGGTGGCACAAAAATCAAAGGGTGGGTAGGAAAATTCAAATTTTCATGTTAAAGGAGAATTATAAAACCCTTTATATATAAGGAAACCAAAGATAAATTCATGATGAAATTTTCTATAAAATGTGACAACTAAACTAGTAACTTCAAGCGCGGGTTGGGAAGTGTTATGGACCCGTATAAGGCGACAATTAATTGACAGGCTTAACAAGGGGCAATCTAAGATTTAAATCAAGCATAATTATGGAAAGGTATCCATTAAGGATACTAATCCTAATACGATAACATGACAGATGGGTTTGGGCTCTTATCAGAGGCACTAAAGGTCCATATTTTACTACTCACATGTAAATCCTATAAATAAAAGGTAAAACATAAAGATACGTTACGTTCTCTCTTACTGTTATGCTGTCACTGTGCGCGCGCACACACATTGGCAAAACCGTTATTCATTCATTGTGCACAGTAATCTACTTGACTCAAGAGTATCTCTTTCATAGATACTTTAAAGAGGGCATTAGATCCAATATTAACATAACAGTCCTTTAGACTCGACATCTCTGTCTCCAAGAGAGGAAAATAAGTATGGTAGAAATCACAGAATTGCTCGTTCTTTTAAACCACAAGGCAGATAACACCTGCCTGAACATATTCTCCATCTTCAGTTAGTATCTCCGAGAAAACTTAGTAATGTCGCAATGGACAGAGCAATTACAGCTTATTTAGTACGGAGAAAAAGTCTTTAAAGGTAGACTTGGCCTCTATATTCTCATTATTAATAACTAACATATACAACATGGCATGCGCACAAACCACTGAAGCCCGTGTGAATGTACTTTGATGCTAGAGAAAGTTGTGAAAGGACCAATTATTAATAACTCCTCCCTAACTCCAAGACAACACCTTTATTAGAAGTAGAGATAAAGGATAAGGGCAATTAGATTACATGTGTGAAGCTCTCTATCCTACATCCCAAATTATGGATTTGGATCTTTTCGTATGAAAAAATAGTTATGTGATCACAATCACTCATTTAAAAATTATATATTTTTCTCTTTCTTATCTCATCGTCAATGAGAGATTGTGATCAAATAACATAACCACGTAACCAATTTTTCACAATCTAAATCCACCAACTACCTATCCACACACTTCAATATTCATAAAGCAGTACTGATCACATGATGCAGGGTCTTGTACCCAATTTGTCCAACATATCTTGTGAAGAATTAAGAAAATGCAGAAAATGCTTCAGATTAAAGTTAAACCATCGGTCCCCTTCCATTTCAAGTACCTACCCCATATTGAAAGTAAAGAGCCAATCAAATGTTCTTTAAAAGTCACAACTATAACAGTAACACAAAAGCCAAATATTTATTAAAAAAGAGGGATACGCAAAGAATTCCCAACGACAGATGCCTGTCTTAATACCACTCAGCATTACATTCTTACATGTCAAACAGAAGTCAAGGAAAAAAACCATTTAAAAGAGAAAATGATAGAAAACTGAAGTAAAATGACAGCCATTATACAGAACCATCTAAACAGAAATCACAAGTTTGAAATATTTTTACAACCAGTGTATTTGGGGGTACAAAAAAGTTCTCCTGCAACCTTTTATGCTCAGATCCAAGGAATGATGCTAATTATTCCACTGATGTACCTGTATAATGCTGCTGGCATTTTCAATTTTGGTATATTGATTGATTGTATATATCTGAAAGATTCTTTAGTCAAAACTTTCACCGACAAACTGAACATTTACATACATCATGATTTATTAAAGGGTTTATCATCTATCATTTAACATGACCACAAGAAATTTCCTACACACACAACATTTTGTGGGGGCCGCAGGAAAAAAAAATAAAAAAATTCCAGCACGTAAAACGAATCTCTATAACATAACACAATCACTTTTCCTAGAACATAACTCTTATAAAACCGTTTATTAAAACATATCTTTTCGTAAATTTGTAGACCAACTTCCAACATGGTTATTTGTTCTTGAACAAGCAAAAATAAAAACTCTGGCATCTTAAAAGTATTAAAAATTTGAGCATTAATTATATGGGATGGGTTTCTAAAATTTCATTCATTAGGAATTAATTTCATCCGTGCTTATATGCAAGTCGCAAGAACGATTCAAAGTCCTGATGTATATATATTTGCGTAACACAATACTAATGGATATAAAACTAAAAGCTTTAACTGTACATGTGTGTAACAATTCAAGAAAACGAGAGTTTTTTTTTTTTGCATATTTTGGGAATAACTTATTGCTTACTTTGTAACAGATTAGAACGGTGAGAAGTGAATAGAAAACTGTCTTGCAAGTCAATATCCTGCAGGTTAAAGCATATCTCACGAGCAAAAGAAAATTTTGATATCCTATTAACATAAAGAATAATAGTTATTGAGCATTATGGTAAAAATCAACCATCCAAGGCAGCTATGGCTTAATGAATAATTTTAGAAGTCGTGCCTCATAAAAGTGTTGAAAAACTTAACTGCAAATACCAGAGCAATGTTTTTTTCTTTTAACTTCGTCAAATGCACATTAATGTTTGGATTGAGACAAAGAAAAGACGTATATGGAAAACAGCTTGGAAACAAGACGTCAGTGTCAACTTTGTATAGCTAAATTGCCAGAAAACGAGGAGAAATTTTCGAACCATGAAGGACAACAATTCAAAGAATCAATCAGCAACTTTCCCATTATAAACAGCTAGGCTAACAACAGAGAGCCAGCGATCATCATTATTCAATATACAAGATACAAAAGAACCCTATAACATTCACAACAAAAATTTGATCTTTCCATTTTGTACAGAGGATCCACCCATCAAGGCAGAATCAATAAACACAAAAAAAAAAAAAAAACAACTCACCTCCACAGTGGACAAAAATCAAATCTTGAAATCTTATTGTTATCAAAACTTAAGCTTTCCATAATCAACTTAAACGATTGTGATTTCCCCTTAGAACACGAATCAAATTAGACGAATTTCTCCTCACTTTCTCATTATCATCCTCCAACAACCCAACAGCAATCTCCAAAACCCCTTCTTCCAGTGCAATCAAAACCATTTCCTGACTATAAAAACAAACTGAATTGAGTGCTAACAGTGCATACTGAATCCCTCTTGAACTCCCATTCCTCAAAACCCGAGCTAGAATCTTCACACACCCATCATAACCTTCCATTTGCTCTCTTCCTTCCTTACACTTAGCCAAAACACCAATAACCTCAACACCCCTCTCAAGCCCAGAATCAACATTCCTCAGCAAAATCGGCACCGCGCCGCAATCCACCGCTCTCCGCCGGTTATCCGGGAAAGAGCACACGGCGTAAAGTGCCGTCGCAGCTTCTTTCCTCTCCCTTCCTTTACCATCCCGGAGAATCGCCACCAGAGCTTCCATCGCCTCCGGGTACGCGCCGATCGTGGCCTTGTTCACCTCCACAACGGCGAGGCTCGTGATCACCGTCGCGGCGAGCGCGCGGCAATCCGGCGATGCGCCGCGGAGGAGGACAGCCACGACGCGGGCGATGGCGCCCTCGGCGACGAGGCCGACCTTGTTGTCGTCGTCGAGGCTGAGGTTGAGGAGAAGGGAGAGGGCCTTCTCCTGCAGCGCGGGTTCGCCGGAGTCGACGCAGGAGAGGACGGCGGAGACGGCGCCGGAGTCTGCGAGGCGGCGGCGGAAGGCGGAGTCGCGCTTGGAGAGGCGGGTGAGTTGGCGGAGCGATTCGGTTTTGGAATCGGCGGTTGAGGATTGAGAGGTGAGGGTGGAAATTAGGGTTTGGGGTTGGGAAATTTTCTGGTGGAGAGGGGAGAGGAGTGTGTAGTTGGAGATTAAGCTTCGGAGCGCGTGGTTTGGGACGAGAGAGGAGTTTTCTGAGAGGGGTAGTTTGGTAATTGGACATGTCCGGTGACCGGCGTCTAACCACCGTTGGATTGAGGAACGGTCGAAGGTGTGACCCGAAGAGAGAATAACCGGGTCGGACATTATTTCTAGAGAGATTGGACATTTGAAGTAATCCGGAAGATGAATCGCCATTTCCTCGTTGAAACAAACACACACTCTCTCTCTCTTTATATAAATATATATATATATGACTGAAAACAAGAGCAGCTTCAACTTCAAGGTTGAAGTTTTTGTGTGTGTTAGAGTCAGACAAAGGGGTTTATGAGGTTTTTGGAGTTGATAGGGGGCTATGTTACTTTTTATGTTTCACCGTTGTTTCTTTCCTTTTTAGCTTCATAAGTGTTTCTATTTCTGGGACGATAATGCCCTTCAGAAGGGAGTTAGCCTTCAATGCTTTATATTAAACAAATTATGCGTAACAACTTGTTTCTTATTAAATGTAGTTTATATTAAACAAAATAGCCATAATATTGTTTTTTACCTCACGTTAGTTGCCGATATAAATGAAATGTAATTTAATTCATGAATAATTCTATTCTAATAACAATTTTCGAAATAAGTTTCAATTTATTTTTTTCATGATGTTTAAGAAATATGGAAGCCTCTTAATGCCCGAAAATAAGTATCGATCATTGAAAATATCAATTTAAGCAAAAAAGTAATGCTGTGAAAATCTAATTAATGCAATTAAAGAAAAGGGATAACATTCTTTGCAAAACCATTTTAAATAAACAAAGATGCATTAATTATTTAATAAGCAATAAAGTAAACTAGTATAAATTTTCCCACAAACTTTTTCACAAGAGATTAATCTTATTTTTCCTCTCGAAGCTAGTCTTTGAAGTCGTATTCCGTGAATAAGGTGGCGGGGAAGATATTGAATAAATGCTATATTCATCTAATTTATATGGGTTTTATAAAAGTTATATTGTAGGAAAAGTGATTGTGTTATATTATAGTTATTCGTTTTGCGTGCCGGAGTTTTTTTTTGCAGCGGGCTCCACAAAATGTTATGTGTGTAGAAAAGTTTGTGTGATCATGTTAGATGATAAACCCAATTTATATTTTGTGGTATCACTATAATGTAGAACTTAAAATAAAAACAATTATTTTCTTGTGGAGAAGACAAAACTTGTATTTCTCTTTTTCTTGTGATATGTTGCTTACAATATAGATTAGTTTATATAGGCACTAGATTGCCTTTTCATGAACCAAAACATTAAATTAGCAATAAACCACAAAACTAAACTTCCAACTCTTGGCCTTTCACTTTCTCACAAATCTTGGTCTTTCACTTTCTTACAACTCTTGGCCTTTCACTTACCTAAACACATGACTCCATAATTAAGACTATTAAATATAAAACTAACAAAACATTTAAAGTTTATTCAACAATTCTCCTTCATAAACTTAAATGGTTCTGCCATCTTTCATCCCAAGCATCTTCTTGCAATTGTTGAGCAGCAACGTCGGCAGTGGCTTTGTGAAGATGTCCCCGACTTGCTCTTGACTGGTCACGTGTGTTAGCTCCACATTTCCTTCCTTTACTTGATCCCGGATGAAGTGAAATCGGACGTCAATATGCTTGCTTCTTTCATGATTTACCGGGTTCTTGGCTAGCTCTATAGCCGACTTATTGTCAATTCGGATCACAGTTTGACCGACTTGTTTTTCCTCCAACTTGCTTAGCAAATTCCTGAGCCACATTGCATGACAAACACACCAAGATGCAGCTACATATTCAGCTTCACATGTCGACAGTGTCACAATAGGTTGCTTCTTCGAAATCCAGGTGAATGCCGTGTTGCCCATGAAAAACACATAACCAGCCGTGCTCTTTCGATCATCTACGTCTCCACACCAATCACAGTCAGAATATCCAATCAACTTGTATTTTGCCGAGCTCGAGTAGTGTAACCCGTGTGAAACTGTACCTTGAACATACCTCAGAATTCTCTTTACCGCCTTCCAATGTGTGTATCCCGGCTCCTCCATGAACCGACTTACTATGCCGACACTTAACGAGATATCCGGCCTCGTGCATGTGAGATAATGTAGGCTTCCCACCAAACTTCTGTACTTGCTTGCATCAACACGGTCTCCTCCATTAAACTTAGAGAGTTTTGAACCGGGTTCCATTGGTGTTGAAACTGGGTTGCAATCTTCCATCTTGTACTTCTTCAAGATCTTTTTTGCATAAGCCTCCTGTGACACGAAGATTCCCTTCTCATTTTGTTTTACTTCCAAACCAAGAAAGAACTTCATCAACCTGAGATCTGTCATTTCGAACTCTCTTGTCATTGTGCTCTTGAACTCTTGTATCATCTTGGCATTGTTTCCCATAAAAATGAGGTCGTCAACATAAAGAGTCACAATTAACAAGTCTCCTCCGTTTTTCTTGACATAAACAGCATGTTCATATGGACATTGTTCAAGTCCATTCTCCTTGAAATATTTGTCAATACGAGCATTCCATGCCCGTGGTGCTTGCTTCAACCCGTAAAGTGCTTTCTTCAATCTCAGCACCTTCTTCTCTTCTCCTGCCTTCATGTAGCCCGGCGGTTGTTCCACATAAACTTCTTCTTCAAGAACACCATTCAGAAATGCCGACTTTACATCCATTTGATGCATTGGCCATCTGTATTGAGCAGCCTGTGAGATGAGTAGCCGAATTGTCTCCATCCTTGTAACAGGGGCAAACACCTCGTCATAGTCAATTCCAGCCTTCTGCTTATAACCTTTTGCAACTAGTCGAGCTTTATATCATTCTATCTCCCCTCGAGCATTCATCTTCTTCTTGAACACCCACTTCACTCCAATGGGCCGACTTCCTTCTGGTAGCTCGGCTAACTCCCATGTGTTATTTCGGTCAATGGCTTCTATCTCCTCATCCATGGCATCTTGCCATTTCTTATCTCGGATGGCTTCTTCAAAACTTATGTTCTCAGAGTCTGCAAGAAGACAAACAAAATGTACCTCACTTGTTGATTCATATTTGTCTTGTATGCTTCGCATCCTGGGTTGTCGTACCTCATCTTCATCATCAGAAGCTTCAGGACTTGCCGGGTTGATAATTTGTGTTGAGATTCCGTCTTCAAAGTTTACCTCGGAAGAATTGTTCCAGTCCCACTCATTTGCTTCATTGAGCTTTACATCTCTGCTTACTATGACTTTCTTGTTGACGGGGTCAAACAGCTTATACCCCTTTGTTTTTTCATCATATCCAATAAAAACATATTTCTTGCTTTTATCCTCGAGCTTGGTTCTGAGCTGGTTCGGTATGTGTGCATAGGCTATACTGCCAAAAACTCTGAGATGAGCCACTGAAGGCTTTTGACCACTCCATGCTTCCTGTGGAGTTTTATCATCCAAGTTCGAATGTGGACATCGGTTCTGCACATACACAGCACACTGCACAGCTTCCGCCCAAAACTCCTTCGGCATCCTTTTGTTCTTCAGCATTGACCGAACCATGTCAAGAATAGTCCGGTTCTTCCTTTCAGCCACGCCATTCTGTTGTGGTGAGTATGGTGCTGTTAGAAACCTCATTATCCCCTGTTCCTCACAGAAAGACATAAACGCTGTTGAGGTATATTCCCCACCTCTGTCAGACCGCACCGATTTGATATAGCTTCCTGTTGCCTTCTCAATCATCACCTTGAACCTTTTGAACACATCAAACACCTCGGACTTCTCCTTCAGAAAGTAAACCCAAGTTTTCCGTGAGAAATCATCAATAAAGGAAATAAAATACTTCTTACCGCTGAAGGAACCCGGATTGATGGGTCCACACAAGTCGGTATGTATTAGTTCCAGAGGTTGCTTAGCCCGGAATCTTGCCATCTTCTGAAACGTGGTCCTGGCATGCTTGCCAAGTACACAACTCTCACAAAACTTTCCTTCAAAGTTGATGCCAGGTAACCCTTCCACCATCTTCTTCTTAGCCAACTCGCTTAGACCACCATAATGTAGGTGACCAAATCGGAGATGCCAAAGTGACGCCTTATCTTCCACCTCGGCTTGTAAACATTCTACATGTATACATTTCAGATTTAGTTTATACATACGATTCTTACCCATTTGAACCCGAACTATCAGCCGACCTTGCTCATCTTTCAAATACAATACCCGGTCTTTCATAATAACCGAGTAACCTTTCTCCATCAGTTGACCCATGCTTAAAATATTGCTTTTTAGGTCGGGTACATAGTACACATCTCGAATTGAGCCAATTAACCCGTCCTTTTGTAGGAAACAGATCGTACCTCGGCCTTTTACCTCAACCTTTGAGGCATCCCCGAACGAAACATGTCCGGTTTCCACCTTTCTCATCTCCTTGAAGAAGTTCTTATGTCCGCACATGTGGTTGCTCGCACCCGTGTCAAGATACCACTCCATGTCATCGTCTGGACTTCCTTTACTGTGTGTCATTAACAAGACACCATCCTTCATCTCGCCTTCTGTGGCTAGGTTGGACGTCTCCTCCACCTTTTTCTCCTCTCTGCATTCTCTTGCGAAATGTCCGACTTTGCCACAGTTGTAACACTTGTCCGAGTTACAATCTTTTGCATAGTGACCAAACTTTCCACATTTATAACACTCGATGTTTGAATAATGTGACCGACCTCCTCGTCGACCTCGTCCTCTTCCTCTCCAGTTTTGCTGATTTGACTGTCCTACCTCATCACTATACACTTCTTGACTTCGGCCTCGACCTCTACCACCACGGCTAGTACCTCGTCCACCGCGGCCACGTCCTCTACCTCGAAAATTTTGAGAATAGAGCATCTTCTCATCTTTAATTGTTGCTTTGGTCTGAAGTGCCTGCTCAAGAGTTTCCTCCTTCTTCTTCTTTCTTTGTTCATGCGCTTCAAGGGAACCCGCCAACTCGTCAATGGTGAGTGTAGACAGGTCCTTGGACTCCTCTATGGCACAAACCACGTTTTCGAACTGGTCTGTCAAAGATCTCAAGATTTTCTCCACCACTCTGGTGTCAGGTATATTTTCTCCATTCCGTTTTAACTGGTTCACAATTCCTTGAACCCGGGCAACGAACCCGGATACTCCTTCCGCGTCCTTCATCTTCATTCCCTCCAATTCGGCACGAAGGGTTTGAAGCCGGACTTGTTTAACCCGGTTAGCTCCTCTATAGACATTTGCTAAGATGTCCCAGGCTGCCTTTGAGGTCTCACAATTTGTTATCTTCTCGAACCCGGATTCGTCTACAGCTCGGAAGAGCATGAATAACGCCAGCTTGTCTTTTGCACGCGTCTCTTTCAACGCTTTGGTTTGAGCCGCCGAATGGCCTCCAGTGTCATGTGGTTCTACAAAACCTGCTTGAACATTCTCCCAAGCGTCCTGGGATCCGAGAAGAGCCTTCATCTGGATGCTCCAATTCTCGTAGTTCTCCTTCGTCAACTTAGGTAGTGCCATATCACTCCCCCTCTCCATAGCTCTGATACCAATTTGTGGTATCACTATAATGTAGAACTTAAAATAAAAACAACTATTTTCTTGTGGAGAAGACAAAACTTGTATTTCTCTTTTTCTTGTGATATGTTGCTTACAATATGGATTAGTTTATATAGGCACTAGATTGTCTTTTCATGAACCAAAACATTAAATTAGCCATAAACCACAAAACTAAACTTCCAACTCTTGGCCTCTCTAACTCTTGGCCTTTCACTTTCTCACAACTCTTGGTCTTTCACTTTCTTACAACTCTTGGCCTTTCACTTACGTAAACACATGACTCCATAATTAAGACTATTAAATATAAAACTAACAAAACATTTAAAGTTTATTCAACATATTTTACTTGCTTTTCTTTGGTTGCGTTGTTATATTTTTTTGTCAATTTTAGTTGTGCCGTGTTTTTTTTTTCAAGATTACTTTTAATATAAAGGTGGTAGAAATTGGAAAACCAATAAATGTAAAACATCAATGCTGAAAGTGAAACTAACTACATGAAACTCGTTTAAGTTTAAAAATTGACAAAATTCAGGGATGGTAACAGAAGGGCATTTTGGGGTTTCCCGAGAATGAATGCTATCTTGTGTCGGTTACTTTGCCGGAAACGAGAGGGAAAGAGAATGGCGTTTCTTTTTAAAGTCCTAAAGTGTTTCCGTTCGCTTTTTCATTGTTGACAAGAAAGCCATAGTCCTAGTAAAAATGACACGCAAGCGCGTTTTTTTACGAATTATCCCTGTTAAAGATTATAAATTGTACTGTACCAAAAAATAAATTATAAATTGTATGGATGGAGAGCAACATATTTTTCACAGAATTTTAATAAATTTATATATTAGAATTTGTTTGGATAATGAATAAACTGTTAAGAATAATGTTTATCATGAATTTGAATTTATATTAAGAGGAAGATTATATTTATCATCATTACAGACTTATTATTCTTATTATTTCTGTTACCAAATTATTCTTATTATTTAATTGATTATCGTTGGATTAATTCAAAATCAATAATAATTAATTTTTCTTATTTTTTAATCATTAATTTTAAATTAATTCAATGACAATTAATCAGATAATAAAAGTAATAAACATGTATTATCATTTTTATACTAAAAGCCAAAATTCTGTGCTATTTTTAATATATAATTATAATTACTTGTCAAACTCAACCGTGAAATAATCAATTCGCACAACTTCAAATGGAAGTTATTATTTTTAAACTCAATTTATCTCTATGGTTTCTTCTAATCGGTATTTCTATATTAAGGGAATTCTTTATGCATTGTTTAAAAATTTTACTGCAAGAAATTGTATGAATCATAAAAAGAAAATCCAGCATCGATTTGAATTTGATAGAATTAATGATATCCTATATGGGCTTTATCTTTTATATATTATCATAATGAAATTTTCTCTTCTAGTGGAGATCTTATTTTTTTTAACAAATTATTTTTTTGGGAAGCACAAATTATTATTATTATTTAATCAAATATAAATATACAATTTTACAAATACTGATTATTTTGTAATTGTAACTATTAATTTTTAACCTCATTTTATTTAATTATATTCTTTATTAAAACTTTATAATAATAATAATTGATTTTTTATTTTATTTTTTGCGATTTTACTTGTTTTTAGTCAGTACTAATCTTTTTAAAATATAAAAAATAAAAAAGTAGAGCCCATCAAAACGGTAGTGTTAATTAAACTAAATAATCTCACGTGAGCAAAGTCTCAAAATCAAGATTACAAGACGACACAATAACCAATACACAAACCTACAGTAAATAAACTGAATTTATTAATTAAATAAAGGGATTTAATTTTCTCATGTTAAATAAGAATGTAATTCTCATGTTATAACTTAACTAATGGTTGATCTCACATTTATTAAAAAAAAAAAATTACACGTAAATTGAAGAGTTGAGAATTCAATTCTCATGAGAAAATATTTTTCCTTAAACAAAAGAGTTATGAACTTTATATTTGAAGTGAAATTATGATATATACGTCAGAAATTGTGCTATCCAAAAGTAAAAGATGTATTTCAAAATATATTATGTAAAATTACAACGATTTATTATAAATTAAAATGTAAAATTATAATGATTTATCATAAATTAAATTTAAAAGTACAATAATATATAGAATAAATTATTAAGTTATTAATCTTATGAAATAATTAATGTTTATTTTTATAATGAATTTTATAATGGATAATATTGTACCTTCTAAAATACTTTCCTTGAATAATATTCATGGTTTAATTCGACATGGTAAGTATAAAAAAAAAATAAAAAAAAATCGACATGGTAGTGAGTGAGTGACCGGCAACTGAAAATGAAATGGTGGAAGTCAACAATTTGAAAGTCCAAATTTGTGAGCCAATCTCGCTCGCACGCGGTGACACATGCTTCTCTCGTGATTCTTTTCTTTCGTTTCTTTTTCATCCTTTTGTTTTGTTCTGATGATTGTCTTTCTTTGCTTTAAATTTTGTGCATGCGTGCCATACAAGTTTCTCTCCCAAATATGTGGATATAAATCACCTTCCTTAGTGAGAGAAGTATACCAAAAATAATATTAATATATAGTATGGGATATTCTTATCATCAAAAAAATTTATTATTAATATATTACTTATCTAATCATCATTAGATGAGAGAAAAAATACTCAAAAGTTTCTAAAAAGAAAAAAAAAATAATGATCCAATAGTGATTAGATGGTGGGTTGGTAGTGAATTTTTTTGGTAGTAAGAACATTTCTTCCCTTTACATAGACACATTATTTGCACAAGACTTCACAGCTTAATCGATATAGGTTGGACCGTTAAGTGGAACAGTGCCCTAAATGCCATAATTTCACAAAAAAATTCCCAAATGCTATACGAATAATATTTTTTTACCAAACTGGCAAGCGTCCAAGTTCGCGCTACCAGTCATAGCGAACTTGGTTAGGCCAGGTGACAGATTTCTATTAACGTACCAAATTCGTTACAGGTGGTAGTGAACTTAATCATCTATGATTTCGTGATACTTGCACATTTTGCAAGAAAAAGTTGACTGGAACAAGTTCGGTGAACTTGGTACGCTAATGGGAATATGTCACATAATATAATCAAGTTCATTATAATTGGTAGCGAACTTGGATGCATGACATTCTAGTAAAAGTATTGTTCTATGATATTTTGACATTTTTTTTCTTTTCAAAACGTTACATTTAGATCACCGTTCCCCGTTAGGGTCCATTAAATGATCACATCCCTACATCTTCATAATGAGCATATGAATCTTAGCTCAAATGTTCTCTCACCTTTTATACAGCTCACATATTGTATCAATAGTGAAGCAATGCCTAGATATTAACTATTAATTATTGAATGATTTCAGAATACTCGAAAAACCTGAGAATATTTGTGTGTTGAACGTTTTTTTTTTTGGAGATACGTGCGCTGAACGTTTTAAAACATATTATTGTGGGCTTATTTATCCTTTATGGGCATCTTAATTCCTATGCTGTGGAATAAGACAGAGAATAATATAAGGGGTGTTTGGTGAAGAGGAAATTTTTTTTTTATTCGGTAATTGTGATTTTTGAAAATATGGTAGAAAAATGAGTTTTCTGTGAATATTATAAAATAATATTTGGTAAACAAAAATATTATCGAGATTTTTGTCAGAATATTCGCATATATTACCATTTTTCGGGGAAAGTGAGAATACCACCATACGGGTGGTATTTTAGTTTATATTTTACATACAAAACAAAATTTCAGAAAAATCACATTCTCAAAAAAAAAAATTAAAAATCTTTTTTTTTTTGTAAGCTAAATTTAAAAATCTTCTAGCAAAGATAGATAAATTATATTATCAACGTCACTTTTCCGAGAATCTGAACATAAATCCTCCACCAAACATCCCCTAAATGAAATAGGGCGGACGTCACGGGTTGAAAAGCTAATATATTCTTATATTAGATTTTCATTTTGTAAAAAACCTTGAGATACACTACCCAAAAGCTAACTCAAAGGGTAGGAGTGTTCAAGGCCTTATTATAAACTCCAAATTAGTTGTTCATCCAACCAATGTTGGACTATATATCTCAACACGCTCCCTCACACGAGAGCCCATTGGGCTTGAAGAGTGGATAATGCAACAGGCCCAACCTACCTGTGCTAAGAGAGTCCACAAGAGAAAGTGGGGGACGACGAGGCTTTGATACCATGTAAAGAACTTTGGGATACACCACCCCAAAAGCTAGCTCAGAGGGTGGGAGTGTCCAAGGCCTTATAAACTCCACATTAGTTGCACATACAACTAATGTGGGACTATATATCTCAACACATTTATTAATTTTTATTCACTTTTCTTAACCTCACTCTTTCTTAATTCTTTTAATTATGTATTACGGGTAGTATATAGTTATCATGTCAAAGTCACTTTTTTCTCTTTTCAGAACTTATATGCTGACATAAAAGGAGAGAAAAAAATAATTTTAATATTATAACTATGTACTAACAGCAGTACAAAGTTAAAATGTGTAATTTGAGATAAACTTATCTTAAATGACCGAAAAATATTTTTTCCTATATATATTATCCGGTATAAATTTTGTTTTTCTTTTCGAGAGTATTTGTCTCTCGCCTCTGTATTTAATCTTTGGGATTTAATTTTCTCATATGGCATGAGAATTCAATTCTCATGTTGTGACTCAACTAGTGGTGGACCCCATATTTATTAAAAATAGGAAAAAAAAATTTTGCACGCAAATCGAAGGGTCACTAACATGATAATTGAATTCTCATGCAACATGATATAATCAAAACTTATCGAGTGAGAAAGAAGATTGTGATAATTAAGAGGTTATTTTTTTATAAAATAAAATGTCATTTAAGGAAGTATGATTGAGTACCAGATTCCACGACCAAATCTCATTTATTTTTTTAATTGAATATTTTTCTCTCTTACATATCAAGATGTCTAGCCTTATGACTAATATGTTAATATTAGATCTAAATGCCCCTTTTCAGATATATATATATAAGGGAAATACCTTATAAATTAACGGATTACTATTCATTATAAAAGATAGCATAGCTAAGACATGGGGTGTATGCACGATATAGCTAAAAGAGACAGAGGGTCTAATGTGTGTATCGTTGGTTTAATTCTTTAATATATATAGGTTACCTGCCATGAATGAAATTATGGGCTTCTTAAGAATATTGAGAGTCCAGTTCTCGTGCTAGAACTAATATAATTAAGGAGTTTTTTTTTTTTTAAATTTTCATCTTAGACGTTAATTTTTTTTTTTGGCCTTCTAAAATATGTATTTTTGTCAAATCCATAACAAATATAATTAAAAAGTTTCACCTAAGAATTATTTTTTCATAATAGTTTAAGGGTTTTATAAGAGTTATGTTGTAGAAAAAGTGATTGTGTTATGTTATAAATATTCGTTTTGGGTACCAGAGTTTTTTTTTGCTACGGGCCCTACGAAATGTTATGTGTGTAGAAAATTTTTTGTGGTCATGTTAAATGATAGATGATAAACCCATAATTTAATAATTATTAGCATAGCAATATAATAACGGAAAAATATCATATTCGCTCGGCATGCCTTTATAAAAGGGCAACACGTTAAAACAAGACAAACGGTTGATGTGAACAAGGGGCCGTCCGGACAACTGTTCAAAAGTATGTTTCCAACTGTTCAAGCAACAAAGAATGCCGTTAATAAAGCCAATAATGTGTTAAATATTGAAAATGACAATCCAATATAGAAAAATATTTAAACCTATATATAGCGATGATTGAGTATGAATCAGCATCCAAATACCAAGGAAGATTCCCATCTTCTGTGAAAATTACAGATCCTTATTGCCAATATATTTCTCGCCACGAAATGTGAGCTCAATTGACACAACATTAAGATGATAAGATGAAAAAATTTTCTTTTCAGATGCTGGTTTCTTTGTCAGTTTGGTACGCGTTAAAAAAAAAATACATTTTGTTCATATAGTTATTTTTTCCCATAGAATTTTTTTTGGGTAGGCTTTTCCCATAGGATTTAATATAACCTAACTTATATATATATATATATATATATATCAGGTTAATCTTATATTGATATAAAAATAATAAATCTTACATCATATCTTAACCATTATTTTTGGTGCATCCAATTGTTAAGATTTATTGGAAAATATTTATTAATTAATTATCATGATCCAATAAATCTTAACCGATTAAGATGCAGTGTAAGACTTATTATTCTTATACCAGTGTCAGTTGATCATATATATACGGCTGTAATAGCTACTAATTCGGAATAAACTATATTCATTGGAGGGTTTATCATCTATCATTTAACATGTCCACAAAAATTTTCCTACAGACACAACATTTTGTGGGGCCCACAGCAAAAAAAATTCCGACACGCAAAATGAATCTCTGTAACATAAAACAATCATTTTTTCTACGAGATAACTCTTATGAAACCCTTCATTGGATGCAATTACAACCAAACTCTATAATAATAAATGTAAAACTCTTCAGACTTACACTGATATAGTACCTCAAGTGAAGTTAGGCATGTACCACAACGGTTGTAGATAAAAAAATTTCTAAGTCAGGCATGTAAAGTACCACAAGTGAGAGTCTAACAGAAGGAACTGACCTAAGAGACTAACTCGGTTTACGTCGATGAATGTTAGAGACCCGAAGATTTATTTATTTATTTATTTCACTAATGGATCCGACGCAGATTTACTCTCTCTCTTTTTCATGTTTATTTTGTAAAGTCGTGTGTTTAAAGTTCATACATATAGTTTAGGTACACTGATTGCGCGAAATGTGCTGTAATAATTTCCCTCTTCTGAACAAGTGGAGGCATGCATGCCTTAATTAAATGTACAATTCAATAGAGTCTAAAGAGTAAAAAGGGCATCAACTTGATGGATCTCTTGTAATCATGCGTAGGCAACTCGAACACTTCTTTTGCGACCCTACTGATTATCAACCATATTCACCCACATCATTACATCAACAACTCGTTCCTATCGAGTTTCCTATTCTTTTGCACAACCCATTTCAGGAGTACGGAGTATTTCTTTTTCTCAACTTGAAAAGAAGGAAGTTAACGGTCATCGAGAAATAAAAGGAAAACCCAAGTACTTCAAGAAGTGCTGATATTCGTATTTGTTAGGTCCGAGATAGACCGTATTGCTATACCGTATGGTATGCACTCAGAAATAGTGTATATCAAATGTATACTGGGCTTAAAGCCGAGGTCTCAATCACTGCGCACAAGCAATAGACTTTACAACCAAAGAGTGGTGTGTGCTCAATGTGAGTGGGATAAGCTAATTAATCGAGAAGTAAATACCTGAGATGTTTGAGCTCTTATTTATAGGATTACCTTGCTAGGTTTTCAGCCCCCTGAGCTCCCCCATCTTAGTCGGATCTAACCACCCTTCTGTTGAGATCTCATCCGCCTCAATAGCCCTGAATCAGTGACTGTTCCAAGCAGTTGAGATACTCCAGAATCTCCTAGTGAGATCTTCTAGGGCGGCGGTATATGATGGTTGCGCCATATCCGTAACAGTTGCCCCCCAGCTCGGTATCCCGTATGTCGGCATGCCGAGATGATTTCCACTTTTACTTTGCCGAGATGATTTCCACTTTTACTTTGTTTAATCGGTCGCTCTGACCTCGACTTTCTTTTTTGTTCCAAACTTGTTTCCCACCTCCAACCTTTGATTCACTCGCATCAACCAAGTCGAAGGTCGTAACCAAACTCAGATTTTCATGTTAAGATTCTTAATCGAACTCGTGACGTCATTGAGTTTTGAATGTCAGAATTTGATCTTATCGTATTTCCCCGACCTTTCGTTTCACGCCTGCGGTGACGGTTACAACGAGCCACGTGTGCTTCAGTTATTGGCATTTCGTGCATCGTGCAGGGTATGCTACGTTGAGCCTAGCGTAGATCATGATTGAACGCATTGAATGCGTGCAGGTCATGCAGGGCGGCAAAACTCCCTTTTTACCCCTCGTTCTACAGCCGTTTGGAAACCCTTTGGCCTTCGTGCTTCCTGCTTCCTCACCCTTTATATATCAATTTGCAACTGACTGAGCATTTTTACTTTCTACTGCTTTTTCTTACACACTTCGTAGAGTTTTCTGGGTTTCTCCATTGTCAAGGCATTCTCCATTCATTAATCTTCTCCTAAGTTCTTAACCAGGTACCTTTCTTTTTCTTTGTAGACTTTTTGATTCGCATATTTGTTCACTTTCTTGTTGGGGAGGAGTATTTTCTGAACTTCCCATTTCTGAAGTGGGTAATGGACATTCCTGGTAGTTCTAGTGGCCGAAATGATAGTGGGGAAATATCTGAGGAAATGATAGAGAAGTTGCCCAGATCCGTTCAATACTGATTTTATGGCAAAGAGTACGCCGAAAAGGAGAAGCTCCAGCAACTTCTCCGAAGTCACCGAGGAGGTCATCAAGCCTCCCGAGGTGTTCGTGGTATGAGAGGTAGAGGTCGGAGGGGAAGAAGGGGTGAACACACTCAACTACCCTTTGATAGAAGTGTTTCCTCCTCAATCCCTAAACCATCAACTTCTGGGTCGGGTTCCTTTTCTGAGCCAGTTCCTCTATCATTCATTCTACCACCCTTACAACTCGGTCGAGGTTCGGGGTCCGTCCTAAGCCGGATCCCACCTTTTCAATTGAGTGATAGCTCTTCAAGCATTTCCTCATCCGAACTGGGTTTTCCCGCGTCGGATGTTCCTTCAAACTTCGATGACTCGGCATCTAGTCAGGTGCCTTTCGTCGATCTCATTAGTAGCTCTGATGATTCTGTCCCTTTTTCTTGGAGCCCAGGCTCCTTACCATCTGACTTAGATGTCCCGGGGTCGTATCAAGTTGATTTTATTTCTGATCCAACTCCTTCGTGTTCCAGGGACGTGATAATGGAAATTCTGATGTTCAGGATTGGGTCCTTCTAGAGATCCTCCATATGCAGTCTATTATGACACCGGCCGACGTAACCCAACTCCCTCTTGGAAACCCTAATGGGGTCGATCTTCTTCCCGCGGGTGACTATCTGGTATGTACAGGTCCTATATCGGACGAGCCCTGCTTTTTCTATTTTTACCGGGACCTGGTCACCAAACTCGGAATTCGGCTTCCGTTTACTGACTTCCAGATGGCAGTGCTCCGACGTATTAGAGTATCACCCTCACAACTTCACCCCAATTCTTGGGCTTTCATCCGAGGCTTTGAGTATGCTCTTACCTCTGCTTACCCTGTACAGTCTCTCTCTTTTATTTTCTCTTTGATGTGTATACAACTCGGACTGGTGCCGAGGCAAGAGAAAGGAAGGGGTGGGTTACCCTTCGAGGTACTCCTGGTAGGGGTATCTCCATTCCCTACTCCCAATCCTTCAAAGGCTTTAAAAATGCCTACTTTAAAGTGGCCTCTCGCCCCGACTCTCTTCCGTGGTTTGGCAAGGAGTTGTTAGATGACGGAAATATTTCATGTCAATTCGAGCTGTACTGGACGCGGAAACATTAACGACGGCGTCCTAAAGATTATGCCACCCCTCTGACCGCTCTTTCCAAGGATGAAAGGTTGACGGTGCGAGTTATAATTGAATATGTCGATGATTATGACATCATTGACTTAAGTCAGATAGTAGATAAATTTGGGGACGATGTCATTTATGAGCTCGGTATGTACGTCAAGTGTATATTATTTTTACTTGCTTTAGCTTACTTGTAGTATCTTGATCCGAACTTTGACCTTCGTTTGCAGTTAGCATGACGTCAGCCGAATACAAGAAATATCTGCCCAAGAAGTCCGTAAAAGGAAAATCGAGAGACGCCGCTCCTCTTGAACCCGAAGCTTCCAAACGAAGACGGGTTGATATTATACTCGGCGATAGCTCGCCTGGTGCTGAGGTGGTGGCAACTGATGCTCCCGTCGCTCCGTCTTCCCCGTGTCCAGTTCCCCTCTCGCTCCTCAGAGTAATCTGATTAGCTTAGAGCCAGGAGAGCTGTGGAGGTCGGGGGTTTCTGACCGCCTTAGGGCCGCCTTAAAGCCTCCTCCAAGTCTCTTTATAGATTCGGGCTTGACCTCTACTGTGAGGGCTATGCTGACCCGGATGGAGGAGGACTCGCTAAAGACCACCTCCTTAATCCAGATCTTCCAAGACCTTCTTCAAAACTTGGACCTAGCCAACGCTGCCAAATCATCTCTTTCTGTCAAGGTAGCCGAGCTGGACCAGTCAAAGTCGGACTTAGAGGCCAAGGTTGAAGATCTATGTAAGGAATTGGACACGATGAAGAAAGATTTGGAGTCAACCACCTCCAAATCCAATGAGTTGAGTGCTGAGAAGGAAACCTTTTCCAAATCAATGGAAGACAAGGATGCCCAGCTTCAGGAACTGCGGTCCCAACTTGACCAGACCATGGCCGATTTTGAGGAAGCTAAAGCCGTGGTGGTAAACGCAGCCATCCAAGCCTTCGACAATGCTATTGCCCAAGCCCGGGGTCTGAACCCTGGGCTTATTACAGATGGAATGGACGTGTCTTATGATGTGAAGGACGGCGCCATAGTTCCTGGGACACCGGGTTCCGACTTAAATGAGGAAGAGGCTGAAACTAGAACTTGCTAGGTTCAGTCCTCTAGTAACATAGTGAAGAGGTCGGAACACCGACCTTGTCTTGTAATAGGCTTTTATTACCTTTTATTTTGTAAACACTATCGCGTTAGGTCGGCTTACAAGTTATAAATTTCAATTTTATTGCTCCGAGATCGTCAAATTTGTTTTACCACTTTAATATCATCTTATTCGTCTTGCGAATCGCGAGAATCTTTGTTGGCTGATCTAGAAAGTATATTTTTTGTTCGTCAACAAAAATCCATTTCTTATTTGATCGTGACGCGTCGGAATCTTAAATAGAAATCATTGATAACAGAATTTATATAACTGCTCATTTATTTGCATTTCGAATGAAATCTTTTTACAAATCCGAGCTTATTAACTCGTTTATTTGTATCGAAATAAATCTACCTACTGACTGAGCTTAAAAACTCATCTTATTTGCGTAGAAATAAATCTAATTATTAACTGTGCTTTCAGCCTAACTATAATAGACCTTTAGCTTGTCAGCGTTCGAAGTTCTTTTTACTGGCTTTTTGGATAATGTTTCCAAAGTATAGGCTCCCTTTCCGAGATTATGCTTAATCTTATAGGGGCCTTCCTAGTTTGCTGCGAGCTTTCCATCTTTGGCGTTTTTGTTGCCGATATATGCTCTTCTTAGAACTAGGTCGCCACACTGAAACGACCGAGGTCTTACTTTCTTGTTGAATCTAGCAGTCACTAAACGCTTTGCCATCATATTTTTATATCTGGCATTCTCCCTGCGTTCATCCAATAAGTCAAGCTCTACAAGGAGTGCTTCCTCATTTTGGCCTTCCGTGCCTTGCAATCTTTGCACCCTTCTCCAGGATGGTTCACCGATTTCAATCGGAATCATTGCTTCACATCCATATGTCAACTTGAAAGGGGTTTCTTCTGTGGCGGATTGAACGCTTGTTCGGTATCCCCACAAGACTAGATGTAACTGTTGCACCCAATTTTCTTTGGCCTCATTAAGCCTTTTCTTGAGCCCATTGATTATCACCTTGTTGGCAGACTCGGTCTGTCCGTTGGTCTGATGATGTTCTACTGAGGCAAACCGGTGCTTAATCTTGAAATTAGCCATGAGCTCTTGGAACTTTTTATCAATAAACTGTGTTCCGTTATCGGTAACAATCTCCGCAGGAATTCCGAATCGGCTTATCAAGTTTCTTTCAAAGAACCTCCGTATCCTTGCTGAGGTAATGGTGGCGAGGGGCTCAACCTCAATCCACTTGGTGAAGTAATCAACAGCAACTATCAACCATTTGAGTTGCCCTTCAGCCGCGGTAAAAGGTCTCAAATGATCCATTCCTCATTTAAAGAACGACCATGGTGCCGTGATAGTTTGCAATTCTTCAGGGGGTGCATGAATTATTAGTGCATGCTTCTGACATTGCTCACACCTTTTAACATGTTCCATAGTGTCTGCACCCATAGTCGGCCAGTAATATCCTGCCCTTAGTGCCTTTTTGGCTAACGCTTTTCCTCCCATGTAATGCCCATTAATGCCTTCATGGATCTCCGCCAATACATATTCGACCTCGTGCTTGTCCAAGCACTTCAGCATGGGCGCGTAGAAGCCCTTTTTGTAAAGTTGCCCTTCTACTATAGTAAAATAGGCTGAGTTTCTCACGAGCTTTTTTGCCTCCTACGTGTCATCTGGCACAATTCCTTTTTCAAGGTAGGCCACAATTGGCCTTCTCCAATCTTCCGTGTCGGTTATCATCATGACACATGTCGGCTCTAAAATGCTCTGTTGAATCAGTGCGGTGATTGCCAGAACCCTTCGAGCTCGCCAATTTAGATAGGATGTTGGCCCCAATGTTCTCATTCCGAGGTATGTATTGAATTATTACCTCGTCGAACTCGGCCAGCAACTCCTTGACTCTTTGAAGGTATTTCATCATCAGGGGGCCCTTAGCTTGGTATTTTCCTTCGACCTGGGAAGTAACCACTTGTGAATCGCTCATGACTTTAATTCTCTTGGCTCCATGCTCTTTTACTTGCATAATTCCTGCGATAAATGCCTCATATTCGGCTTAGTTGTTCGAGGTCGGAAATGCTAAGTGAAGTGAGTGCTCAATGGATACTCCTTCCGGGCTCTCAATGATCACCCATGCTCTGCTTCCCTTAGAATTCGAGGATCCATCAACATATACCGTCCAGAGGTCTTTATCCGTTTCTTCTTGTCATTGGCCGGGGTTAGTTCCAGGATGAAATCGATCAGTGCCTGCGACTTGATTGCTTGTCGAGGTTCGTACATTATGTCGAATTCAGAAAGTTCGACGGCCCAATTGATCATTCTGCCTGCTAGGTCCGGCTTGTGTAGCACATGTCTTATGGGTTGGTTCGTTCGTACTATAATTTGGTGACTTTGGAAATAAGGTCGGAGCCTTCTTGCTGTTGTCAGCAAAGCAAATGCCATTTTTTCCAACTTCTGATAGCGGAGTTCTGGCCCTTGCAATGTCCGTCCTACAAAATATATCGGCTGCTGTGATTTGTCAGTTTCCCGGACCAGAGCGGCACTGATGGCCTCTTCACCTACAGACAGGTACAAAATCAACGTTTCTCCAGGCTCTGGTTTTGTTAACACAGGAGGGGTGGCTAAGCAACTTTTGATGTTCTCAAATGCCTTCTTGCATTCTTCCCTCCAGCCAAAATCTGCTTCCTTTTTGAGGAGTTTGAAAAAAGGCAGAGTCTTCTCAGCCGACTTGGGCAGGAATCTAGTCAGGGCAGCAAGGCAGCCTGTGAGCTGTTGGACCTCCCTCTTGCTTTCCGGCTGTTTCATTTCGAGTACAGCCCTACATTTGTCAGCAAGTCGAAATGATCAGCCATATATATATATATATATATATATATATATATATATATATATATATATATATAGGGAAAAACATTGATCAAGCAGCTTGAAATAAGTTTATCTTCAGTTAGCGCCAAAACTACGTCGTTTTGATTAATGAAGGGTGTTTATGTAATTCTAGGTGAATTAATGAAGGGTGTTATTGTAATTTAATTTATTTTTATATCATATACATTTTACTGAAACACCCTTCATTAATTCACCTAAGATTACCTAAATACCCTTTATTAATCAAAACGAAGTAGTTCTGGGGCTAGCTGGAGATAAACTTATCTCAAGCTGTTTGAGAAATGTTTACCCCACATATATATATATATATATATATATATATATATATATATATATATATATATATATAGGGTTTTATAAGAGTTATGTTGTAGGAAGAGTGATTGTGTTATGTTATAGATATTCGTTTTGCGTGCCGGAGTTTTTTTTTTGCTGCGGGCCCCACAAGATGTTGTGTGTAGGAAATTTCATAAGGTCATGTTAAATGAGAGATGATAAACCCATGTATATCCTCTTTGCTAAGCTATATACAAAGAAAAGTAAAGGGCGTGATCTCCGTACAATGATCACGCAACAGCTGTGCAGAAGGCGATGGCCTTGAAAGTTGAAACTAAATGATAAAAAGGGATCTATGAAAAGTGGTGTGCAATGTTTGTATGGATGGGAAAAGCCCTGAAATCCCTGCCTCAAAGTCGAAGGTTGAAAAGGACTCACTCTTATATAGAAAAGAAAATTGGATGTGAGGTTATGATCTGTACATACTTGTCGTCATAGAATAGAACAAGAACGGGATTCATGAGAAGTGGCATATATAAGGGCCGTTGGAGCCGTTTATGCATGAACATGACTCGTGATAAGGATTTAATTTTTGTCAAAATAAATAAATTAATTAACGATGCAAGTACTATCCAGTGATCGATCTTTATGCAAAAAGTGTAAAAAATGTTTTGCCATAATTTATGAGCAAGGGTGGGCCAATTTTATAGTCAAAATAAATGTAGTTTCCTTTTTCTTTCTTTTGGATTTTAACAATCTTATGTGTTCTTTAAGCTTTAGAAATCAATGAGATTTGACACTTGGGATGAGGCCATGCGCAGTTTTGAGACCACTCGTTTCGATATCCATCTTATATATATAGGTTGAGCCCACTCGTGGGTAGAGAGCTAGCCATGGGCCTAGTGCCTTAGTAGAAGGCCAGCAGCTATGAGGAAGGCGTTGACCGACCCAAACTGCGCAAACTTTTTCTAAAAAATGACAGATTTCTAAACATAGGATAAGACACTGGACGTCGAGAGAATCGAAGTAAAATAGCGTATTCTGGTTTTTTTTTTTTTTTTTCTTAAAATTGTTTTGTAAAATAGTTATGGAAATAATTATTTTCTATATTTTTTCTTTTTGAAAGTTAAAAACCAAAATAGAAAACAAAAACAACTCATACATGTTCTCTATATTTGAATTAAAAAAAAAGCAGTTATAATTTTAAAAATATTTTTTACAAAATAAATCTTACCAAGTGAGTTTTTTTGTTTTTTTATTCTGAAAACTAAAGAACTGTTTTACAAAACAGAAATCAAAGAGCCTCATTCTCTTGAGAAGATTTTGTTTCTTCAATTTTTGGTACCAAGTTATTAAGTTTCTTATAGGTGAACTCACTCCATTCAGGAGTAAATTTTAAGTATTACTTAACTTCTTTATTAAAACAAGAAGCATCTTAGACTCAGTACTACGGACTATGTCCCCTAACTTTAATCTTTCTGTAGTTTTATGAGAACGGAAAAGAAAATGACTTATCATGTAAAAATAATGAAATTGACAATGACGTTAAACTTTTCAATTTTGATTGATTCATATGAAGGAGTTAACATATTTAAAAACAAATCAAAACATTTTATAAATCTTAAAGTTTGTTTTCTTTCGTTTTAATTAAAATCTTAAAAAACGAATAGAATATTCAATTTTGTAACTTTCTGTTGACACAGATGTACAGTGTTGGAGATTTGAACGATAATTATGGAGAAAATTGTGGGAAATCAGTCAACTTTAAGTATACCACCAATGATCGACTAGAGCTAGCCTAGTGGTGTGAGTGTGTGTAATAGGATGTGTGTGAGTATGAGGTTGTGTGTTCTATTTCCTGTGACCTAAAAAAAAAAAAAATATGTATATACCACCAATCTTGGTAATATAAATAGAAAGAAACTATTGTTTTCCCATGATTATTGGACTCATAGTCAGGCTGATTTATGTACCCATTGCCATTGAGCGAAAGCGCACTCATAGTCAGGCTGATTTATGTAACCACCAAGCAAATGGACCAATTTAGGTCGTTTCAGCTTAACTCTGTTGCCTAAAGCACCATTTTTAAAATTTTGGGCAAAAGAATTGTTTGCTTAAAGTTGATTGAATAAGTTTTTCCAAAGTAATACAGTCAAACATGTCATCTATGCTGACGGGACTAGTCCCGTCAGTCACTGATACTGACGGAACTCGTGCCACGTCAGTGCATTCTAATTACCGTAAAGCTTCGGAAGGCCATAACTTGTGACTTGGGTATCCAAATCAGATGATTTTTTTTTTGATTTCACATAACTTTTTGAGATCTATGCAATGACACCTCATTTGATATATTTTATCTCCCACAAACATAGTTTGAAGATCTTCTGAATAAACGCTCTTGTGATTGTGGTACCAATTGTTATAAAATTCAAACTATGTTTGTGGTAGATAAAATATGTCAAATGAGGTGTCATTGCGTAAATCTTGAAATGTTATGTGAAATCAAAAAAAAAAATCATCTAATTTGGATACCCGAATCACAAGTTATGGCCTTCCGAAGCTTTACGGTAATTGGGCTGCCTACGTGGCACGAGTCTCGTCAGTATCAGTGAGGGACAAGTCCCGTCAGCATAGGTGACATGTTTGACTGCATTAGTTTGGAAAAACTTATCCAATCAACTTTAACCGGATAATTCTTTTATCCAAAAACTTTAAAAGGATGATTTTCCCTAACTCTGTTAGAACTTAGTAGAATTTTTTTACCATGCTTATGATGTGTTGCCCAAGAAACCAAATTAGTAGGTGCCGGTGAACTGTGGAATAGAGGATAGTTTATAAGGCTTCTAGTACAGGAGATATTTTTTTATGGGGAATTTTTTTTTTTAGAAATATGATAGAAAAATATTTTATCTGAAAAAATAATGAAAAGGAGTTTGGTAACCCAAAATATTACTGAAAAAATAGGGTTAATTTGACTGATGCTCTACATATGGTAAAATATTGATGAGAATATTAATCGAATTTATCAAATTATCCATCATTAATGAATATTGAATCTCATATATTACAACAGGGCATTTTCATCCCAAAATATAAAAATCAGGCTCCAAATTCAAGGAAAAAAATACCATAGATAGGGAGAGATTTTTTTTCAATCTATAATTACAAACTGAAATGGTGAAAAATTATTTCCCTGGAAATTTCTTACATTCCCTGATATGATAAAAAAAAATGGGCTTTGCAACTCTCCTTTCACTGCAAAATTTGAAAGTTTGCAGCTGATTCAAAAATATGATGGACCCCACCATTTAAAAAAAATAAAATAAATATAAAAAGAAAGAAAAAATGATGATGAGTGTGTGGCGTAAGGAAATCACTTCTGCAGTGATAGCAGAAGTGATTTCCCCTAAAAAATATTCTAAATCTCACTTTTTATCATTATAATCAAAGGAGCAGGATATATATATATATAAACTTTTTTATTTATAAACTCTTTTAAATTATACTATGTTCTCCCGAAAGAACACTAATTACACGATACTCTTTCTGGAGATTATATGTAATTTGTAAAAAATTTCAAAAAAAAAAATCCTATAATCAAAATATTCATTCCAATAAAAAAAAGTGTGTAATTTAACTGACTACTCGTACAGCTGGAAATCTGGATATAATCAAGTGGGCCATGCCTTTCAGACTGTTATCGGTAATGAATGACGTTGAAAAAAATGCTTTTAGCAAAATAAATCCAAATAAAGGGGTTAAAGGGTTGACGCCAACATGTCAGGGGACACTTTAAATGTTTAAGAGGCATAAATTGGTATATCTGTTAGCACTGAATGAAATTTGAGAAAAGTAAAATACTTCATCATCTATCTTAACATCTCATCTAATGAAAACTTTTTGTTGAATAAATGTTATAGACTTTATATAACCTTAGATTGTGAGCTTATAGCCTAATAATAAATTTCCTCTTTCAGCCTTCTCATCTTGCATCTTTTCTCATCACGAGTATAGCAAAGTGAACCACATACCCTTTTTGGTGTCTAGTGTTTTATGGATTTCTCAAGATAAAGCTTGATTCATGAACATTCAAGTTAGATCTTCTTATTATATAAACGTGCAATTAAAGCAGGGGCTAAATAGACTATTTGTGATGTGTCTGCTTGCAGAGCCACATAAGAAACCCTACATTTTAATGTCAAGCAACTACCAATATAAGAAACCCTACTTTTTAATGTCAAGCAATTACTAGCTAGCCAATCAATTATTAGTTATGTGTGTCAATCACATGCCCTTTACATACAGGACCTGACTTGAACAACTCATGCATACCAATCTTCACCAATAAATATCATCATCCTCATAAATAGCAAGCAACAGAAACTAGTCCATTCCATAAAAAAAGATTCACAACAGAGAACGAATTGCAACACCATGAAAATATTTTCCCCTAAAGTGCTTCTGAGTACATTTTTTCCTCTATTGCTCCTTCACCCTTCTTGCCACTCACTTGACACCATAACCCCAAATCACCCCATGAAAGACGGCGACGTTTTGGTATCCAACAACAGAGGAAACTTTGCACTTGGGTTCTTCAGCATGGGAAATTCTACAAGCAGATACGTTGGGATTTGGTACAACAAAATCTCAGAACAAACAATTGTGTGGGTTGCTAACAGAGACACTCCCCTGAATGACACTTTCGGTGTTCTCTCCATCAACAACCACGGAAACCTCGTACTCCATCACCACCGCGACATGAACCTAAACCTTAACCCTGTTTGGTCCACAAACGTTTCCACCTCATCTAGCAACGCTTCAGCAAAGCTTTTAGACACAGGAAACATTGTTTTGATCCAAAACAATAACAACAACAACAACAACAACGTTCTGTGGCAGAGTTTTGATTATCCGAGTAACACTATGCTTCCGTTCATGAAGCTCGGGTTGGACCGCAAAACAGGGTTGGACCGGTTCCTGACATCGTGGAAGTCCCCGAATGACCCACGATCTGGGAACTTGGCCTACAGAATCGACCCGACCGGGTTTCCCCAGCTGTTCCTGTACAAGAATAAAGCTCCACTGTGGCGGGTCGGTTCGTGGACGGGTCAGAGATGGAGCGGGGTACCCGGGGGTCCCTCGAGTCTCATCTTCAACGTTACCTACATCGACAATGCAGATGAAGTTTCCGTAATGTATGGAGTGAAGGACCCCACTGTTTTCTCTAGAATGGTGCTGGAAGAAACGGGTCACGTGAGAAGGATGACGTGGCAAGCTCATGAGAATAGATGGTTCCAAATATGGTATGCTCCGAAGGAGGAATGTGACAACTTCAGGCAGTGCGGGTCGAATACGAACTGTGACCCGTATAACACGGACAAGTTTGAGTGCGAGTGTTTACCCGGGTTCGAACCCAAGTTCGGGCGAGAATGGTATCTCAGAGACGGGTCGGGTGGGTGCGTGAGGAAGCGCAACGTGTCCACTTGTCGGAGTGGGGAAGGGTTTGTGAAGGTGGCACCTGTGAAGGTGCCAGATACTTCAAAGGCGCGTGTGGATGAGAGGCTAAGCATGAAAGAGTGCAGGGAGAAATGCTTGTGGGATTGTTCATGTGCAGCGTATACAACTAAAAATGAGAGCTCCGAGGTTGGGTGTGTTACTTGGCATGGTGACATGGAGGATACTAGGAAATACACACAAGTGGGACAAAATTTGTATGTACGTGTGGATGCACTTGAATTAGGTACCTCGTTATGAAAATTTCTTAGAATAATAATTCTAATTTATTAATTATGTGAACAGTTATAAATACAAACTATATGATTACTTGTCAACCTAGTATTTATGTTATATACTAAAGCTATGTTCTCATATTAACTGAATTATTATGAGAGTATATACTTGATTTGTTTGGTCATTATTTCTTCTACTTATGATAGCTTTGCATTTGCACTTCGCAGCTAAATATGCAAAAAATCCGTATGGTTCTCTTGGAAAGAAGTCTGGGACGGTGGCAATTTTAGTCGTTGCTATTTGCTTGTTATTGTTTTTGGGTTTGACTTTTGTGTATAGGTTTGTAAAAGCCAGGAAACAAAGTAAGTTAAATTCTTCTTCAAACTTGTCGTTGTGTGGTTCTTAGTTGTATTATTGTGTTCAAATGTATTATTTTCATATGTTTGATCATAGGGATAAGAAG
>JAVKPL010007708.1:0-31583 GCA_032173675.1 Gastrolobium villosum
GGCAGAATATTAAAACATATATAAATAAATATATTTAACAGTTTGGAATTTTTTTTATCTTTTTGGTTGACAAGGTATTTTTAGGAGTTTTTATTTTTTCTTTTATGTTGTATTGATTATTTGGATGAAAAGATCAAATTTTAGGTCACGAATCAAAAGATTTTTTAAATTTTTATGTCTTTAATATTTATACATTATCTACATTCATTTTCAAAATGATGTCATTTTGAGTTGAAAAATTATAATGAAAAAAACTATTATAATCCTGAAATAAATTATAATTACAAAAATATATTGATTTTTGCATCATGACATTATTTTGGACTGAATATATATTATAAGTTATATACGTTAACTTTAGAAAAAATAAACCTTTATATAACCTCTTTTTGCTCTAATTGAGAGAAATTTTAGTGTTTGTCATGAAAATTACGTTTAGAAGTTTATCTATGCTGGCGTATCTTATTGAGAAAATCACAATTAGCATTATATTGCTCTATCAATTCATCTAAATAATTATATCATTCAAAATTTTCAATGAAACTGCGTCATAAAAACTAAAATTCTAACCTAAACCATAAAAATAAGAACAAGAATCACTAAAAATATGTATTTTTAAAATTTCGGAGCTGCTCCGCCTCGTCGTGTATATTTCGGATCTTGTACTATTTACATGCATATTTCAGACATTTAATTATATCTCTATATTTCAAAAGTTTATATTACATTCTTTTAAAATTTTCTAATTAGGTTGTCATTATTAAAGTACCATTAGAAATCTACAATTTTACTCTAACAATAAGGGAGGTTTGGTTGAATAGAAAATATTGATGAGAAACTAATTCAAATTACGAAACTATCCTTATAAAAATAATATCACCTTTGCAACTTTTGCCAACTTTACGGTCACCGATAGGGGTGTTAATGGGTCGAGTCGAGCCGAGTTTTAATCTTAACGGGTCAAATCTATATTTAAACGTGTCCGACTGGCCTTAGCCTGTTACCTGTCACGCATATAATATTGGCCTGTGGCCTGGTTTATTTACAAAAAATAAAAGCCTGTATGAAGTCTGTCTTAGCCTGCTAGCATGTTAAAGAATAAAAATAAGAGAACAGAATTCCACAAAAATCAATTTCCAGATAGAAACCTTAGCTTCCAATTTACATCAATAATTTACAAAGTCTACAATAAATAAATAAAAACTAAAGTGAGAGAAGGTAGATAACATGTTATATTATCTTAGCCCATTATAAAAAAAAAAGTGCCAACAAAAATAAAAAATAAAATAAAAAATAAATTGACATAAACAAGCAGTGCACAATGGAACGAATGAGTTTTTGTGGGTTTGTTTGTGTGAAGGAGGATGAAGGATAATATAGAACAACACTAGTAATTCCATAAATATACATAAACTCAATATATATCCAAATAGCATAATATAGAACAAAATCATTCAAAAAGTCTGTTAAACCAATAAAATGGGGTGAAATAAATTGATGAGAGAGAGAGTTATTAAAAGTAGTATAAAAAATAAAATAAATATTTATATACTAGGCTAGCCTGGGAGACTCTAAGGCCGAGTTTCTGAATTAGAGTCTGAGGCTTTTTTATTAAACGAGCTTTTATACAAGTTCAAGCCTGGTTCCAACACGAACTTTTATTAGACGAGCTCAGGCCTTTATGAGCCGAGCCAAAGGCCCCTGGCTCGTTTACCACCCCAGTCACCGATTTATAAAACTTTGGCCACTTTTGTAACTTATCCGGTTTTTAGAAATAATACCACCTTCCAGAAATCAATCTGTAATAGTGATTTTTGGACAAAAAGCGTGCAATTCAATATGGGAAATAATACTCTTATGTTACATGAGAGTAAATCATTTTCCTACATAAATTCATTTTTCGTGCCAATTAATTTTTTTTTCTTTTTAAATATAAAATATGGGACCCACATTTAACTTCTCTATTTTTTTTCTCTTCTACAATCCTACAACATAAGAAAACTTAAACCCATTCAAGATATATAGGAAACAAGGAAAGCTAGGTAAAAATCATAAAATCAGTGAACCAAACATGAATTAATGATAAAGCAGGTATCACTTCCCCTGGAATCATTTAACAAAATCCTGAAATAAACATTGGGCAAATTAGTATGTGACATAGCTATCATTCTTTAAGAAGAAAAAAGCAATGATAAAACATGTACATCGGTGCGCACTACGCTTCATTGATTACACGACTTATACATGGCTTAAATAGTACCTCCTAGACACGGCATTATTTTTAATATTTATTATCCTTAAGTCATATACACGACTAGCTACATAAATAAAATTCAAAATATATTTTTTAATATCATATTTAAATAGTTTTTAAAAATTAAACAATAAAGTCATACCAAATATATGATTTTTTAATATTAACTCTTCACAAGTTGGGTAAGTTGTATTTTAAAATATGATTTATTCATTTTTTTAGAAAAATAAATAAATCATATGTTTTTTTAAGGGAAGAATGTTCCGCAGTTATTGCAGATAAATTATCTGCATTTATTCCCAAAACGATGTCATTTTGGTATTGAAATATTAAAAAATTATAAATATAAAGACTATTATAATCCTGAAATAAATTAAAATTACAAAAACACATGATTTCTACCCAAAATGACGTCGTATTAGACTTACTTTTAAATATAACGTTCTTATTTTTATTTATTTTAAATAGTTAAATCACATAACTTTTTATCCACTGTCATTGTCCGAAGTCCGAACTCTAAACCCAAGGTGGACATGGTAACGGTGTGGTGGTGACCAAGATAGTAGATGACACAGAAACTGTTCTCCAAGAGTTGTTTTTCTTTTTAGTCATTTATCATCAACCAGTTGCTTTCTTCCCTTTATTAATGCTCTTTTTTGTAACGTGTTATATGTTATTAGTTGCAATAATTTTCTAGTGGGCATGGACAAATTTACCATTTCGTTTGTTGTCTATAATAAGGTCTAAGAGCAACATGTTTTTATGCTTTCGTTTAAAAAAATGTTGTTTCATATTGAATTGGAAGATCCATTGGAGAACGTTGGAGTTCAATTGGTGAGACGAGCTGGTGCAAAATCCAATTGACCTATGGTGATGGCTCAACTAGATCTGTTGTTCTTGCTTATGAGTTATACACAGAGGGGACATAGGTAAATATAACAAGCCATACATGAGTATCCTATCTACTTCAATCAGAACAAAATGATTAGATACTAACATATTTGAAGATTAATTGACATATATGATCTTCACTCATGACTCATATGCATACTGAGAAGGAAATATGGTTGCAAATTGATCAGGTAACAATTAACTATGCTCATTCCTGTCCTCTTCTGGCTGTGTGACTTTGCAGCTCAACAACGCTGGATGCATCTATTTCTCCGCATAAATACTTATTTCTTTCGATGACTTATCAGAGCTACAAGAGTGACATTTGGGAAGAGTTTTCCTGGTATTGTTTTATTTTTCAGTTAAAAGGTTGGTCTTTTCTCATTATATCGTGTTTTGTGCACCAAAACAAAGGGTCTTAATGCTATTGTGGAGAGACCATAATGGTTCCTGCACTCGTAGTAGCTTGCTTAGCAGTGTCAAAAAATACCACATCGGGAGAGTTGAATGAAGTATTGAGGAGTTTGGGCTATAAAGTTGAAGTGTGTGCTATGAAGCAACATACTTACCTGGACGGGGTCAATGGGTGATCCCGAAGGCCCATGGCCTAGGGGAGTGACCTCCATTGCACTCAGGAGGGGTGCTTCTCTAAGGTCTACCCAAGTGGTGGAGCCTACGTCATAATTTGTGGTAGTGGGGGCCTGCGTTCGCGCGGCCCCTCCCAATGAAAGTGTGAAATTTTATTTATATCTCTACTCTTACTTTTAGGCCTAAAGTTAACCGACACACTGTAAAAGAAACCTTTTGGTAGTTATAATTTGGGAAATAAGAATGTTGCGATTTGGAACATAACCCAAATTATCACGAAGAAGCCCATATAACATATCAAGTCATTAAAAAAGGAAAAAAAATTAAAATAATGTATCAGCACACCTAATTCTTAAAAATTTTGGCCTGTGCCAAATGAATTTTAAGGGCTGACTTAGTTCGAATAATACTTCATGAGTCTGGGAAGGAAAATACTCAGTCTTACCCTTGCTTTTTGCAGAGAGACTGATTCGAACCTGTGATCTGACACACCCCAGCAAACAAGCTTACCGCTGAGCCAAACCGGCCCTTATGCAATTATTTTTTAGGACTTTTAGTTCAGACCTATTATATGTGTGTGGGTTCATGGAGGGAAGAACATGTGTTTAGGATGCTGTGTGGATAAACTCAATAATTTTTATGTATGTATGTGAAGATGTAATTTCTTTATGGATGCTATGCTAGGTTTCTTTCCTCTTTAAAAGAATCAAAAGATGAAAAAAGAAAGCCTGTAGCAGCTAGTAAGGATTTGAATTCATGTAGGTATTAGTTCTTACTTGCAGAAAAGCGCATGGCATACTTGAAGTTGATGCTTTTGAGTTTGTTTTAGAAGAAAGAAAGTGACAAACATATGTGAATTGATTGATGACATGAATACTTCAAGATCATCTACAACATCCAAATGGACATGAACAGAGCATGATTGAGATCTCTTTATGTTTCATATTTGATGCTATGGATATTTTTTAAAACATCAGTATATCAAATACAGAAAACTGTATAAAGGAGTCAGAGTGTTATGCTGTGTGTCTTATAAAGTTTGTTCCATTTATAAGAAAAAATAAGATTGTGATTTTTCTTTTTTAACCTTACTAGCTGTCTTTCAGAATGGTATAATATTTTATAGATTACATAGCTGTAGATGGAGACGATCATAAGCTTGTAAGTTATATGGGAAAAGAAGGCTTAGTATTTAAAAATACCATTTCTAGTCTAGTGTGGATTTAAGGAATAATGTGAGTTTCTTGCTAATGGATTAAGTTGATGAAGTTTTTTCTTTTTATTTTATTTTTTCTTTTTAATTTAATGATATTTTTAGTGGCAATGTCAATTTATGCTCAAGATTTTAATTTTAATTTTTTTAAGTTCCTTGTTGTGAGGAAACATAATTTATTTGCCAAATGACTTTTGCTTTCAGATTCTTGTCTCAAATATATAGAATGCATTTGGATGCCCAAGCTTAGATAGAAAAGTGATCAACTCAGGAAAGCGTCTGAGAGCACATGTGGGCATTGATGAGGGAAATGTAAGTGATGTCCAAGTTGTTGCTGTCATTTACTTTTGTTTATTCTATACTTCAAAAATTCCTTTCTTTTCTAGATCCTTCAATTTTTTACTAGAAACTGTGGTGGTTAAGTGGAGAACAAACCATGTCAAACTAAAAAGGTTAAAGAATCTGTGAGAAGACTGCCGAAAGCAATAGTAGAGCACAGTACTGAAGAGGAAAAATCTAATTTTCCATACACCACAAAGGTTGTCATCAAGACAAGGGAAAAATAGATGTTCCAATGAAACAAGGCGAGTGGCATTGCCCCAAGTAACTTAATTTCCATCTACATTCACTCCCAAGATGATATAGTTTGGCTTGAAAAATTAAAAAAATTATAACGAGAAAGACTATTATAACTTGAAATAAATTATAATTACAAAAATACCTTGATTTCCATCCCAAAAGTAGATAACTTATCTACGTTGACAGCACAAAAACGAATCCATTATTTTTTGTAGTAAATCTAGTACTATTCTCTCCCGCAATTGTTTACATTTTCATTTTTAACTTCCATTGGCTAGATGCAATTTCATGAACTTTGCCTGAAATATCAAGTGCTTGCGCTGTGACAGCTTATTTGAGGAAAGAATCAATCAATTGCAGGAGGATAACAAACAATCACCTACCTTTGAAGAAGGGAGATTGAATATGCAATATGTAATGGCAATGGCTGTTCATATCACATAGCTTTATATGACTAGTATTTAATTACTATTTAAGACCATGAATTTGTTTTCTGCAGATGCAACTTCCTAAATTATGCAAATAATACAAGATGTTTGCAATGCAAATAATCCAGGAGAATTTTGCTTGTTAAAATTAATACAAGATGTTTGCAATGCAAATAATCCAGGAGAGTGGGAAAAAAATGTAAAATTATTGTGTTCAGCATTTTTTTTCTAGAGAAAACATTTTCTTGTTAAATATAAAATTATTGTGTTCAGCAAAAATCCTTTTTTTCTATTACTAGGTATTGAAATGATTGAAATCCTGTTTGTGAAGGTGTAACTACATCAATTTCAGAAAGAAACAATGTTTGCCTGAAATGTGATCATAGACGACCTATGGTGTCAAATGCTTCAGAATCTTCTCTTCAACCTCAGCGACAAGATGAAGACCACCATAAGAATAGATTTACATTTGTGGGATATCAGGGTGATAGTAGTGATAAATGACCAATGGTGTCTGAAAGAAAGAACTGGAACAGAGATTTTCACATATGTGGAGATTTGTAGAGGATAGAGTTGAAAACCACAAGTGCTTAAATAAATCAAATGACCCTTCTCAAGTTATAGATTTTCCTATAGCTGGAGTAAGACTAACTTGTCTGAAGCACAAAGGAGAGAAGCATATAAGAAATGAATTAGGGCAAAGTGAAACTGATAATGACTTATGGCAAAGTGAAACTGATGATGAGTTTTGTTCTGCTGATAATCAGAGTACCAATGATGAGAATTTAAGGTCAGTGAGTCACAGAATTTAAGGCTTCATGAGAATATGTGTTGTTCGGTTCGGGTGAACCGTGAATGTACACCCAAAGGCTTAATTACATAAAAGAAAACTAAACAAATTATTTCTTGAGAACGACCTTGATCTTTGGATCCTTATACTAACACATCGCTAACATGTACCTCCTCAAATATCGGCTGCTAACAACCCTGTTGGTCCCTAAGGAGCGACGGTGGTGGAAAAGTGTTCGTGGCACTGCGTGTGTGTACCATTACGGTATAGGAATCAAAATTTAATGTTTTCTACGTACAGCGCCAATGTTCAGTTATGGCGAACCGTGAATGTGCACCCAAAAGAGTGTTAATTGTATATAGGATCGATACATTCACTTATATCTACGAGGGAGATTCCTACGGGTTTATGGATCATTATACACTTGTATATATGGCAATAGCCAAGAGATAGTGTGTGCGCACAATGATGCTAGAAGTAAAGTAGGTTCAAGAGTGTGTACATGAGGTCTTTAACCTTTATTTATTGCATTTATCTTAACGGTTTGGGCCTTTAGTACCTCTAGATTGTTAGATGTTATTATTCAGTTTATAGGATAGGAAACTTATCCTTTAATCCCCTAAGGATTGGCTTGTTAAATATGCCACCTGATCCTGTGTGCAATAAGTAGTTAAGATATATGGATACAGTCTATAACATGTGTGTTTGTCATTTCTCACTCTTATATAGTTCTCTTATTGTATTTATTCAAAGGGATTAATGTTTATCATGTCATAGGAGATAATTTTATCTTCTACATATATATAAAAGTATACGGGTTCCATATGCGACATTGTGAAAAGAGAAGAGATAAAAAGAAAATATGAACCCCACATACTTTTATATGTGTGTAGGAGATATTATCTCCTATAATATGAGAAACACTAATACTTTATTCCAATCTTTGTCATATTCTCGCAACGGGCATTAGAAAAGTGTGGATGCTAATCTTGTCTTTCGCAAACCAATTGTTTATTTTTTTTTTTTTTTAAAAAATTACCATATTATTTGTAAAAGTTTGGATTTTTTTAATTTTTTTTTGTAAATATGTATTTTTTATTCGAAAAATTACATTATCATTAAAAAGCTACAAACTTATAAAAATGTAAAAATTATAAACTAATAAACATATTACAAGATTATAGAATTAACACACACACACACACACATATATATATATATATATATTCCAAAAAAAAGTTCATAACGGCATAACCCGGACACTCCTAGAAAGCGAAAAATTTTCAGTGCTCTCACCCTCTCTCTCCACACCCTCTCTATCTCTCTCTCTTCTCCCCGACCACTATATTAGTGGTGTGCCGCGAGCACATAAAAGCTCCCGAAACCCTCAAAAGAGGAAGGAGTGTGAGAGAGAGAGTTGGGGAAGTGATTGAAGACAGAGAAAGAAATTTTATATCATTTATATCAAACATAATCAAATGAATCATAGTGATAATCTGATTTCTAACTTATTCCAAAGCATGAGATGTGAAGAACTGCTGCATGCATGGTATTTTAAGAATTGTCTTTAGCAAGTGGAAGAAACTTTCCAATCATTTTCCCCTCTTGCAATAAGATGATCCATGACTTGTTGAAATATGCAGTACATGAAGCAAAGATGTATATAAGAGGAATTAGTATGTCAATGTATCGTGTGGTAGTCGTTCTGCCAAATAGATATACATATGTCCCATAGCTCCAGTGAGAAAGCCGCTTTCGTATCTGGCTTCTACTGTCAAAATTTCACCATCCTTAATCTTGATGGAACCTGGTTTTGGATAACAAACAGACATTCCAACAGCATAACCTTTCTCATTTCCAGCTTCATTTAATAGATTGAAAAGTGTAATTATAAAGTGCATTGAATAACTAACATGTTTACCCGACACTCGTGGAATGAAGTTGAACCATTGGATTTCATTTTATCGGTCGAATCAAGTATATAAAAATTAAGAGGAATTTGGTTTTCGTCCCAATCTATCCACCTTATTTTGTATCTTAGGGCAAGCTTTCTCTTTGGGCCTTCAAAACCCTCTCTCAATTTGCATTTTAAGTTGTCTTGGCAACAAAGGAGTCCTCCTTTATAATAATCCGGGGTCAATGGTTCCCCAATAATGCCTTTTGTGACATTATAAAAGTTCTTAGGGAGATTCATAAGGTCACATCTGCATTCACTACAACCTTTCCTATCTTGTGTACCACGTGTGTCAATGGCCAATATGTTGAATAACCATTTCTCTTCGTACCCATATGGAATTTCTGTAGGATTACGTAGTTCTACTGCAAAAGGGTCGGGAATGTTTGAGATTGTTCCTCGTGATTCAACTCCTAAGCCCCAGTACTGTGGAAGAATATATTCGTGGCACATGCCTTGATTTCTCTTCCAAATGAAACCATCATAATTCTTGGGAGGAACCTTAGAGCCGCGTATGCTAGCAATAGTAACATTTTCAAGGTATCTTATGGCAAACCAATGGTGAAGGTATGTTTCATACAAAGGTACAGGTTTCCATCTTCATCAATTAATTCAGCATCAAAACTCTTGACTCCAATGTGGCCTTTTGGGATTTCAATGTCCCAAAAAGTTTTCCCCGCAATTAATCCTGGCTCCACTTCAAACATTTCAGACACAAAAGTAGCTGACTTTATATTACTTTCAGATGGCTTCCCTTGATTTGAGTATGCAGTGCTTGGTAGCAACACTAGTATTGATAATGAAAGTATCAACGATTTAGAGATAAACCTCGTGTTTACCTGTAAGCAAACAATCATTATTAATTACATGATTAGTTATGAATAATGTTTGTACGTAATGTTATTCTTTAGTGTATTCAAATGTGGGTTTTATAAGAGTTATGTTGTAGGAAAATGATTGTGTTATGTTATAGAGATTCGTTTTGCGTGTCGAAGTTTTTTTTTTTTTTTTTGCTGCGCGCCCCACAAAATGTTGTGTGTGTAGGAAATTATTTGTGATCATGTTAAATGATAGATGATAAACCCTTCAAATATATACTTAAAGAGTAGCCACATTAGGTAAGATTGAAGAAGACAAATTAAGTGTTAAAATTTGGATGGAAAAAAAAAAAGCATACCAGATGATCACAAGAAGATGAGGAGATAATCATGGTGGGGATTTGGTGTTTGTCGGAAGCGTAATCAATTTTATTTTTGTTTGCATATGGAGTTCTTGTTTGCTGCTTTTATAGTAGAAGTTTTAGCAATGAAATAGGTGGCGTAACCAAATGCCAATTCAACACAGATTTTAGATGGTTCTTTCTGTTGGGCGTCACAAGTGTTTTTAATTTATTTTTATGTTGTTTCTACGAATCTTGTTATGGATTGACAACATATCTGACTATGCAAACAGAATGGCAACTCTTTAGATCTATTTACGAGCATAACAAGTTGATGTCTGCTGAGAGTTTTCCCCAACAAAATTTTGTAATTGGAATTTCCTTTTTAGGCCAAGTTGGTTTGAGTTTTCTTTTCTTTTCTTTTTTCCTTTTTTATTTTCCTGTTTTTTTAACAAATGTGCCAATTACGGTATATATTAGTTATCTCACAACATTATGTGGTATCCACACACTTTTCCATTACAAATAAGATTCAATAGGTTTATCATATTAGTAAATGAGATTTTTCTTTTATCATAAAAACAGCCTAAAATGTCAAAATTTGTTGACAATAAAAATATGTGTCTTTTGCCACTTACTTTAGTGAAATACATCTACAGTAAAAAAAAATTTATCATACACATTGAGATCTTCAAATATAAGCATATTTTTCTGCATTTATGTAACTTTTAAATTTTAAATTTTTTGTCAATTTTATCAACATTTTTTTTTTTTGTGAAAACCAAAATCGAGACGATCATTTAAGAATTTTTTTTTTGTGTGTGGTGAAAATCATTTAAGAATTTTTAAATTTGATAAAAATATATAAAAAAATGTTTATTTTCTTACCATTAAAATATTGAAATTATTTAGTGACATTTAAAAATAAAAAATATCATTCGTTGAATTCAAATTTCTTTCGCTGGATTATATTCCAAATTTTATGGCTTGCGTGTTAGCTTTGGTTTTATTTTTTTCTTAGAAAATGTTACTCTGGGAGTGAAATCCTTGGCAAATTGTGGCCTAAATTTATAAAAAATATAGTTTGTGGTGAATTTGACGCACTAAAATAATGTTGATTGATAAAAAAATTAAAAAAAAATGTTAGCAAATATTTTCGGTGAGAAATTAATCTAAATATTTAGCAAAAGTGACACACGTCCTTACTGGTGAACAGAGTTCTGTAAAACAAATATAACAATTTCATATATCAGAACAACACAATAAAAGAAAAACATTTTGGGCTGTTCTTCGCAACAATAATAAGTTGAAGGGTTATGTGAAACAAACACACAGCTGTAACAACTATGTTCTTCACAACAATAATTATATGAAGGGTTATGTGAAAGAAATACAGCTAACAACTATTTACACATGAAAAATAAACATAAAACTGCTGAATAATGAACATAATACAAAGATTCCTATTACTAAAACAGAACACAGTATCATACAAATACATCTTTAATTTCCATTTTTTAGCAATATGCAATACACCAAAAAACATTTAAACAAAAAAAAAGTCTTCATAAGACTATGCATAAATTAAAAAAAAGAAGAAGTAATAATACACCCAAAAAATATATTTTATGATAAAATAAAATAAAATTATACTTTTTTTTTAATTTCGACGAAATCTACAATGTGGAATGGGAAGCTATATAATGGGTCGAAGTACAAGAAAAGTAACGATAGAAATTCAACTTCAAAATCAAATCATTTTTTAGGGATGTCCTATTTATTATTAGGGTTCGTTTTTTCTGCTGTTACTGCAGATAATTTATCTGCAATAAGCCCAATACGACGTCGTTTTGGGACGGAAATCATGGTATTTTTGTAATTTTAATTTATTTCAGGATTATAATAGTCTTTATATTTATAATTTTTTAAGATTTCAATATCAAAATTACGTCGTTTTGAAAATAAATGCAGATAACTTATCTGCATTAACTGCAGAAATATGAATGAATGTTTTTATTAGATTTTATAAGAGACGGTGTAGACAGATATATTTTTATAAAAATACTTTTAATAAAATAAGATCTTTTTAATAATGGATATTGTTCGATCCCAAGGGATTGGAATGTCCATCATAAGATTGATATTTGTATCTTGAATTGGTACACTCGTAGGTGTCTATAGAAGAGACACATCAAGGGATAACAGATCACTCTGCACAATAATATTGGCATATAACCGAAGACATGGGGTTGTTTGTGCACAGTGATAGGCAAGAGAGTAGGGAATTCAAAGTATGTACCTAAGATGCTTAACCCTTTTATTTACAAAAGGGTTGACCTGTAGGAGTAAAGTCTTAATAAGAGTGTAATTTTTGGGGATAGGATAAATAGTTTATCCTTTGATTATAGGATAATGGGATTATCCTTGTCTCTTTAATCTATAACTTGCTGTTATATTATTGAGATATGGGTTCATAGAACAGGTTCACAACATACATAAAGTTAGAGGCTCCTGTAAGGAGCTCTTTTAAAGATGTATTTTGCTTATTTTGGAGTCCTCATATTTATTTTTCAATTATGACCTTATTTTAAATTTATATTTGCAAATATTCTCCTTTATCCTAATAACAAATTATTCGATCTCCTCCTCTCCAACAAAATGTTGAAAAAGTCGCCGAGAATGAGTAATCATGTGTGTTAATGGGATTTGATGCATTCAAATATTGTTGAGTACATCTTTTTGGATGAAATGCTCTTTTAATAAAAAATAAAAAAATAAAATAAAAGTCACTTGTTTGAAATCTTTATCTTTAAAATCACTCGTTGATTTGTAAATTTTTTTTTTTTGGTAAGCTCTGTGTCTAAGTAAAATTATCTTAAATGATATTAGAAAACCTATATTATTTAGTAAACACAAAATATAATAAGAAACAAACGGCAAATTTTTTTTTTTTTTTGAAAATATTCCAATCGGTTCATTGCTCCAAAGAAGATAGTGAGAAGCCGAGATGTGATCTTTCATGAAGATGAAACCATTCATGACATCTCAAGTCCCAAAGTCCGGGTTACTGTCAGACGTGAAGAATCCATCCCATAATTTTTGAACTCAAGACATTGCTTATCAAAGGGCCGGCTTGGCTCAGCGATGAGCTTGCTTGTCGTGGTGTGTCAGATCGTGGGTTCGAATCAGTCTCTATGCAAAAAAGCAGGGGAAAGACTGTCTAGAGTATTCCCTTCCCCAAACACTCATAAAGTGAGTATTTGAACTGGATCGACCCTTTATAACAAGAGAAGCAATTTTGTTTGAATCGGGAATATCCACATCATGATGAGACTAGCTCTCTCAAAAGAATTTTTTGCATTCACAAAAACTTAAACTCAAGACATTGCTTAAGCGAAATCAAGCATGTAGCACATGAGCCAAACTCCTTTGATAAAACCTTTTAATTTTAATATGACTAAGCAAGGATAAATAATGAAATTCATGCAAGATCTGTTCTGTGGATTAAACTCCCTTATTTACACTTATTTTTCTACAAACATGGCTATGCAAGCAAATGTTTATAGTGATAATTGATACCATGATATAATTGTCACATTCCAAATTAAAAAATTCAATCCCAAGCACAAGCATACTCTTGCTTTCGGTCTTTCAAATTGATGGTAAGACACTGTTCGGATAGTTTTACTCTATCACACTTGTCCAGTTTTTTGGGATCATTAATAAGAGGTGGTAAGCACCATGCCAAGGAGCTTTCTCTGTTTGGTGGCCTAGTGAGGACATCCCGTCCATTTTTTTATCTATTGCATAGGGTTGACCAACCCATACCTTTTACAAGTAACAAGAAAAAAATATTTTGGGAAAAGAAGAGAAAATTATGACCAAAGGAAGTCCAACACTCCAAAGAAGAGAAATAGCCCGCAGGGCCAAAAAGCCCACATAGGCCAAAAAATCATATAACCCTACTGGTTAGGGCCAGCCCGTGGGCCAAAAATCATAAAACCGCTACTCAAATTATTAAGTAACAATAACTTGGAATTAGAAGAGAGATATATACACAGTAACTTACCTAAGAAATATGATGGAAATATAAATTACTTAGTTTATATATGCCTATATAAACTCTAATAATATTCTTTTATTCATCTATTTGCTCTGTAATAAACAGGAAGCTAATTGGAGCAAGATTCTTCAACAAAGCTTATGAGGCATTTTTCACCAAAAAAAAAAAAAAGCTTATGAGGCATTTAACGGCAAACTTCCCACATCACAACAAACAGCACGTGGCTTTGTAGGACATGGTACACATACTCTTATCAACTGCAGGTGGCAATTTTGTTCCTGGTGCAAGTGTCTTTGCATTTGGAAATGGTACTGCAAAGGGTGGATCCCCAAGAGCAAGAGTTGCAACCTACAAAGTGTGCTGGTCTGTGGTCTGATGCAGCAAGCTGCTTTGGTGCGGATGTGTTAGCTGCTATTGACCATGCAATAGGTGATGGTATTGATGTTATCAGATCATCCGATTCAAGGTTAATCGATACCAATAGTGCACACTGCACAAGTGATTATCAGGACAAAATGTTAAAAGATACAACAAAATTCTCCGTAGGTGTTTACTTGTTCACCAGCCCACCATAGAGCTTCACTGCGCACACATTTTAATGACTACAACAAAATAGACAGAAGGATTAAATCAAACCGTTGACTGTTTGATTTGGGATTTTTGGATTTATCCAGTCTACCTTACCCAATAAACACTTTCAGTTTATATGAATTATTTTTATTTAAAAGAAATAACATTAAACTGCAATAGTGGCAATATGTTTCCAGTATAAGAAACTTTGTTAATCTCTAAATCAAGGATGAGATAGTAAGATTGAAGTGTTCTAAGGTTTCATTTCTACAACCAATATCATTATACGAAGCCATTGTGTTACTGATCTATTTGAACACTCAATGACGTTAACATGATAAATATTAAAATTTTTTGAAGAATAAGATGTGCATACAAACTCAAGTAAGACTTGGTTCTTCACACTAGCCAAAATTGTATACCCTCATAACATTGGAACTTGGTATTCCTCAAAGCAATGAGTTCTGGATAAAACATTAATTGCATAATACAAAAATGCTATCTGGACAAAATTGAAATTGACATTCAAAAAGAATAACACAGATAACCACAACAATTAAAGGGTAATAAAATTAAAAAAGTGAGGATTTCAATTGCATAAAGTTAAAGTTAATTTCCCACGTTTAAATAAATTAATAGTATTGCAATAACCTTTCAAGAAGCTCTTTTGAATCTTTTGTATTGCAAGTTGCTAGCAGGGTCAGAGCCAAAGATTCAGCAGCAATAACTGTGTCCAAAGAATTCAATCCCTGTATCACACAAATTGCATTATGTTTTTGACGACAATAGATTTTGTGATATAACTGTTCTTGCAACATTTTCTTTTTTCATTGAGCAAGATTATCACAATCAATCCTAAATGAAAAGACAGAAAGTAGCAAATGGAAAAGAAGATTACAAGTTGCTGGCCAAGGGTCACCTATAGTACCCATCTGTCACTAACGTCAGGGGATGTTGCTTTGAGGCTGAAATACAAGTTCACATATGGATGCCACCATTACATGACTAATATCAAGTTCATTCTTAAATATAATAAGAGTACATTTTTCTGCAAAACATTTGAAACCTCACACAATGATATCACCATGAAATCCCGAAACCCAACTCAAGCACCAGAACCTGATGGATCAATTCTTACTCCGCTAATCCACTTACCAGATAACAAAAGAGAAAAAGACAAAAAACACGAAATTAGAAGAAGAAGAACAAAACAATACCGTATGCATACCCAAATGACTCTGCACCTTATGGTGATGTTATGGTTGAAAGAGTGAATATAGTGTGTCTCAGTCCTAGAAAGAGTCAAAGTGCAGAAGAAGAAGAGCTCGTTCACGACAAGAAACAGAAATTGGGGATTTAGGGTTTGGATAAAAAAAAAGTGAGCTGGCCCCCAATTAACCCCACCTTAACCCAAAAGAAATGAGGGTCATTGGGTCTAGGGTAAAAAATAACCCTATCACATGTGGGCCGGAAAAAAAGGGGCTGAAAATTGAGGTTGAAGGGTTAACCTGCAGGCTGGAGCCTGTATTGACAGCTCTAGGTTCAGCTGCATATAAACCAAGAAACTAAATGCTTATAAAACTCCAGCAAGAAACGGGATCCTAAACAATTAGCGCAGAAAAACTCAACATTTTCACTATAAGATACCAACACATTGTCACCTTAGAGTGAAATAAAACCACACTTGAAATAAAGAGAGGATAGAAAAGGGGTTGCTGATTAATTAAATATCAAGTTATCAACCCACGATTGCAAACCTCATCTAAACAGTGTGTACCACATCAGTCCGCAACTTAAAATCTTGCATTACATCACACAACCATTTCAAAGCTAAAGTCAGGTCTATGCAACTCGAAAGACAAGAATTTCTGACATACATGTAATAGCTTTAATGCCTAGTTGTTATCAAATTACAGAATTTTGTCCAAGTCAACCATTAATCAATTAATGTGTACAATGCATCCTAGTTATCACTATGTTCTATGTCATGACTCATCTTCAGCTTCAGCAGAAGCTATTTCTGAATCCAATTTGTTTGTTAACTGCTCGCTCACATGCTTAGCAACAGATATCATATCAAGAATGACACTTGGATCCAGACCTGCAACTCCTCGTTTGATTACACCACAGATGTGCCCTTGCCTATTTACAGAAAGAGAAACAGCAGAGCTCATTTGTGATTCTTCTTCTAATGTGGCATCCACAATATAGTGCCTTCCAACCTACAAAACAGAGTATGAAATTATCATAAAATATGGTCAACTGAGAAGGCTGGAAAGCACAAGTATGTTTACCTTGGTCAGTGTAACTATGACAGGGACTCCAGATGTGTCAAATTGCAGAAACTCCTCATCACTCACTTCAACTTCTGGTTGCTCATCACTTGAAGAACCAGCAGCAACTTGAACTTTTGGAATACCCGTATTGCTCAAAGCAGCCTAAAAGAATAACAGATATTAGCTGCATTTGGGCCTATCTAGTTAATTCTGAAAATAGCTTTATATCCCCAAAAAGAAATTCTCAACATCAAACTGAATGCAAAATCATGTGGGATAACTACAAGAAAACAGCTACAAAAAACAAGGATATTTTCAATTGTAGCTTAATGAAACAATTAGAAAAGTGCACTAGCTTTGGGTAACTTCTAACCAAATATCATGTTTGTAACATCAATGGGCAAAAAATGCGATGAATGAACACCAAAATTTGAAAAGTAAACATTATTGACATCATCATAAAAGGATACTCTCTCAAATGCTAATTATTTTATATTTTACAGCTAGGAATCTTTTCAAGCAATTTGCCTTCATATTATTCGATTTTTGTTTTATGTTGGTTGTACCTTAATGGCAGCGCCAAGAGCATCCAACAAATTTCCATCTGCACTAACAACAAGCCCATCAATGTACAGATCCCAACAAATTTTTCCTTCAATAACAGTAAGTGAGGAGAGATCAATTCCAGCACCTGTAACAGTGTCAAGAGCTCAACAACCATAAATAAGAAATTAAAGAGAGGCAAGAACATGGTAGGAGAAACATATGGTAGTAAGCATAATCTTCATGCTAGGAGAAAGATAGACCTGCTCCACTTTTACCACCCAAGAGACAGCGTTGAAGAGCAATTGACAATTCTGCCGACAACTCATCACCCCCTCTACCCTATTTACAAGCAAAGATGTAGTACACGAAATAAAAATAATTATATTGAAGCAATAAAAAGGTATTTACCAAATCAAGATGGATAAATAAGACATCAATTATAGAAAACACTCTCATTGATGAGAGTCTAAAGCTTATTTGATCCATTGCAGCATTTAACCTTATTCCAAGTTTTCAAGGGTTTACTGATTTGTTTTGCTATCAATATTCACAGTACTTAAATATGAATATAAAACTGCAATATTCACTAAACAATGAGGAAGAAAAGCAATAGAATACCCAACCTCAAAAGTTGGCTCTGCAGTCGAACTGCAATCGACATGTATAGAGACTTTCCCTTTGTCAGGTTGCCATAAGCTTGGCTTTCCAAGTTCAGCCTATAAATATGTGTAGCCAATATATCATTGTTAGTCAAAGAACTGATACGATTTGAAACAAAACAAAAATTGTTCAAACTATTATACAAAAGGATTTTACGAATCACGAAATAAGAGATTAACCCAAGAATTTAACAAACCTTCACACTAGCAATGACATCTGTCCCACCCATTCTGACTCTAGCTGAACCGTTTGCCTATCATGAAGTTCATTGAATGTACAAATTAAAACTATTTAGAGCAAGAAAAATTCAGATGGTCAGCTAGGGTCGAATCATCAGAATACCAGTACCCTGCCAAATGCCAACTAATTTCAGTATTACCTGAGGAATGACTCCGGTTTCAACATAGATTGGTCGATAACTCAATCTCTTTCTACCATCACTACGAAGGTCTTGAGCAACGCCTCCTTGGATGAAATGTTGTTCTCCAACAGATAAACCCACCATTCCTGCAAATGCGAAAGATTTGAGAAACTTTATGACTAAAGGCACAAAATGGAAACTATAACATATGAAGCATAGGTGTCAATCTCAGATAGTGTATGCTATAGTTGTCAATCCCCAATAGTGGTGCAAAGTAGTGGTGTAATTAGGTTAGGCTTCGGCCTTCATGGCCTAAGCCTACACAAAAATATTTTGAGCCTATCCGGCCTATTAAAGGCTTGATTTAAAGGTCAAGCTTGCCCTATTGTTAAAAAATAAAAAACCTAATATAGCCTATGAGGCCTTTTAGGCCTGTCAAGTTGCTCAAGGTACTTGTCAGATGCTCAAGGTCATATATGAATAAAGTTTACAATTACAGGTATTGAAATTCACATTATATACCGGTCAACCAAAATTCCAGCAATTATATATGAAGTTCGGTAAACAAAGTTCGGTATTAATAGCTCAGAAGCACTGCAGCTTAATTCAAGTTATTGCTTTAGGAAGAATCCATAATACTAAGTGAATAGGTAACCTATCATTTACTCATATGATCAGGTCTTTAAAAAAAACAATTACTTGGCCAATCAATATGAAGTTAAAGGTACTATTATATTTACCCAGTTTTTGCATCTAAGAGCTATATTCACTGCTTCATATTTACACACTCAACCTTCAGAGTATGTATATAAGTAAACATGCAGATTACATGGTCATGTAAAAATGCAGATTACTAGTTAAGGTATTCAGAAATAAGCCAAAGCAAATTTTAAATTCAAGAGTTTGACACTTATAATGGTACATGTTGCATCAACATAACAAATGCAACCGATTAGTGCATGAAAATCGAAGAAGCAGGGACATGCCGACAGCGACATGATTTGTGGGTTAGGGTTTGTAAATTATTTAAATGCTGTGGAGAGCGGTTTACCTTGATAAATCACAGAAATGGAAACCCACGAAGATGTTGCGGTGGTGAAATGACAACGAATCGCAACTGAGCGGCGGTGAGAACAGATGGGTGACCGGCGGTGAGGGACTTCGACTTGCTCGTTGGACTTTAGAGAAAATGATTTCCAAGAAATTAGGGTGAGAGCGTCTGAGCGTGAGACACGAGAGTGAGAAGCGGCGCAAATATGCTTAGTAACTTTTATCGGTACCTTTGTCGCAAGTATGTCATGTTGATAATTGATATCAACTTCCTGTATGTATCTCTTATTATAGCCTTTATTAATAATTATGTACCGAATTGCCTTTGCTTATAAATTATTATGAAATATTAACTCTCTAAAAAAATATAATACGAATTTGTTCCCGTTTGATTGTTGACCATGCAATCTATCTAGGTACCCCATCCATATCTGGGTATTTTTCAAAAAAATCAACACTACCCGGATATGTACGGGGTACCCGGATATTATTCTTAATTCTGGAAATTTTTTGAATTATTTACCCGGGTAGGCATGCGGGTACCCGGGTAGATTTCGTGAATAGGGTTTTTTTAAAAGGCCAGCAGCCCTCATTTGGGAAACCCACAAAGGGGTACCCAGGTAGAGAGCTTCTAGAGTGTAATTTGGGGGATTTTGTGAGCACGTTTGATCGATCATCTCAAGATTTTGTTATCATCCTTGGTGCGTGGTAAGGGTTCTTTGTACCGATTGCTTTTCAAGAAAAAAAAATTTCGTTTGAATTTGTGATTCATCATAAAATTTATTCTGACTTTGATGTAATCATGTTTGTATTTAAATTTATTGCTTTGCGTATTGTGAATTTTCGTTTTCAAATTGCATTTTTTTGTTGCCAATAAAAAACCCTAACCCTAACCCTTAACCCTTAACCTGTATGTTGTTTCCCTGAATCTGGAATTTGATTTTGTTTTACAGTGTGACTGCATGGAGGAGAGACGCCACGCGAAGAAGAGAGCGGTGGATACCGAAGGGAGGAGCAAGCGCCGACATGATGGATCTTCCTCCTCTCACCCCAAGGCTGCTGTCCATCAGACTCTAGACCTTCCGTTCGGATATTTATTTGAGGATGACCCCGTTGCACACGAGAGGTTTGTCAAGTTTTTCACGAGCCTTAAAATTTGTGAGCCGAAATCACTGGATTCGGCGTTCTTTAATTTAGAGCGGTTCGACATAGTCCCACTTCTGCAGCAAGCACACTTGCTGGTTCTTTCAGAGATGAGGTGTGAGTACTCGGAGGTCATGGTGAGAGCATTCTACCAGAACCTGGGGTATCTGCATGGTGAGCTGACTTCCCGTGTCTGCGGGATTGATATAATCCTTACAGCACCTATCTGGACAGAGTTGCTGGGGTTTGGCTTCGATGGTGTGACGGGGGCAGCACTATATGATAGAGACAGCCATCATATATTTAGTGGTTATAATCGGGAGGCTGTTGTGGTTGAGACCAGAAGAGCAGATGCAGAGGCCGGACAATTTGCTCATTATCCTGTGAGCAATTTGTTCGTGTCTGCCCGCATACTTCATTATGTGGTGACACACATTATTTTCCAGCGCCCTCACAATCAGTCGAAGGTACTGGAAGGTGACTTTGTGATCTTGTGGGCCCTTCTTCACCAGATTGAAGTGAACTGGAGGCACTACATATGCATTTTGATGTGGAAGGAGGCGAAGTCAAAGAAGGCTGAGTTGCCTTTTGCATTCCTGGTGCAGAAGATTTTGCCCAGATTTGGTGTTCCTATGGCAACCGAGACCATGAAGACAGCCAAAGGCTGGAATGCCATCTTTTTAGAGCGCCTCTTGAAGCAATGCGGGATTATGCAAAGCCCAGCAGGTGTGTGGTATTGGAAGAGGGCACCTGAACCACCAAAGGTCCCCCTTCAGCACGACGCTCAAATGGAGGATGCAGGTAAATGTATTTTGGGTTTTTGGTAGCAATAGGGTTAATGTTGATGTATTTGGTAATTTTAATGTTTATTTTTTTGCATGTTGATCCAGGACTTGATGATGAGGACTCAGATGATGTTGCTGCTGTTGTTGATCCCACTACTGCACGTTGCAGCCGCACCCGGCGACCACCAGCTCCACCACCACTTGAGGGTGGATGGGCAGTTCCTGAGGGAGGATGGACACTTGATCATGTGATGTCCTCCATGTATCGCCTGACATGTGGTCAGGACTCATTGACCAGTGAGTTTAGGGGCTACAGACAGAGCACAAGCAAATGGTGAACAACATGGGAAAATAGGGTCACACGCTTGGAGGGTGGATCAGCATGGGGTCATCATACTGGTGATGAGGCTGATGGTGCTGGTGAGGATGACGATCATGAGGATGAGCAGGATACGCAATCAGATTAGGCTGTAGGGTTTAGGGTGAAATGGGTGAGGTACATTTCGCTTGATGTATTTTGTGTTTGTTAGGGTGTACCTTGGATTATTATGTACGTATGTAGCCCATTTTTGGTGATATGGGGTTGTATCTCATGATGTAATATTGTGACTTTGATGTTGTGAATTTTGATGTTATGTGACTTGTATTGTATTGTCCAAGTTTTGAATGAAATTTGAAGTAAATTATATGTCTATTTGTAACGTGGTTTACCTCGGATTTTCATTCATGCACATCTACCTATCAGATTACATTATGTGCCCAATTATGTTATCAACAAGTCATATTGTATCATATTATCAAATAACATTCACCAAAATTATCAAAAAAAAGGTGGAACAGCGGCTGATGTTGCAAAACCAACTGGTCTACCCGGGTAACTCGTACTGGTTTACCCGGGTACCTAGGTAAACCAGTACGAGTTACCCGGGTAGACCAGTTGGTTTTGCAACATCATCCGCTGTTCCACCCTTTTTTGATAATTTTGGTGAATGATGTCTACTACCATAACCTTACCTCACTCAACCTAGGGGTAATGGCATATGGTTAATATTCGTGGGATCGTTTAATAGAATAACAAAATGGTACACATAATAGTGTCAAACGTACACAAATGCAACAAAAGAGTTAAATGAAACAACAAGGTTTAGGAAACCATAAACATTACACAACAATACAAGTGGATGTCCTCACAACGTGCAACACAATACATAAATGCATAGTCATTACAAAATATGTCATCATGCTTGTCTTAGCCTCGATGGACATGTACGAATGTTATGTCCGACTTGCTTGCAATGCTTACATCGGCTCTGACTGCTCGAGGGTTGAGACTCAACCCAATCCATCTCATTTTGAATCCTTGAAGACTTTGGTCTTCCCTTTGCGCATATAAACCTTACATCCGGAATCACGGTAGGCCCAACAACGGATGGAATCAACAGTTCATTGCCAATAGGATACCAGTGTGCAAGATATACTTTAGCAATGGTTGGAATTTTGAAAACAGGATCCACATAATCATAATGGTTCAACCGAGATGCTTTGCAAACTGCTAATACATGGCTGCAGGGATACCTCTGTGCTGTAAACCTACCACACTGAAATTTACGATTGATTAAGTCCAATCTCATGGTGTCACCTACCTCGTGTGTAGATTGATTGTATGCATCCTCAACCTCAAACAGTAACAGCTCACTATCATATATCCTCACACGATAAGTGCCGGCCAATTCATCATTTTTTGCAAAGCTGCCTCAACCTTCTTTGAAATTATCCAACCTTATGAGATATCTTTTTCAATCGCTTCACGTCTCTTGAAAAAATACTCAACGAGTCTACTGAATGTCATCTTGACTAATGCAGTTATCGGCAGATTACGTGCTCCATGAAGCACCTTATTCACACACTCATATAGGTTGGTTGTCATATGACCAAACCTACGTCCTGCCTCGTTTGGAGCCAAATTCTTGTTGCACAAATAACGGTTCGCCTAACTTCCAACCTCCTTGCAAGTCATCATCCCCATACAGGATCTCCAACTCGTCATTAGGGTGCGCCCAATTAATGAATGAATAATGTTGGCTTTCATTCCAAAATAGCTCTACCGCAGTCCCTGCATCTAAAGTTTCATCATTATTGTATGAATCAATAGCACCGAAAATGTTTGATTTTTTAAAGAAAATGACTAAATTATTAACATACCACTACTGACAGGGTCAACATGAAGTGATGAACTGACAGGATCAACATGAAGTGGTGACATGGCTGGGGTACCCAGCCTTACAGCACTTGTGTCAGCGTCAAAATTTTCGTCCATGTCAGTGTCTGACGAATCACCTTGTGGAATAGCACTTTCAGATTCTCCCTCATCTTCACTGTCCACATAATCCTCATCTTCATCCTCTTCATCCTTATCCAATACCTGAGCAGGTGTAGAAGATCGTACAATTGTATCTTCTTGACCAACACAGTGCGCAGTAGTTGTATGCACCGGTAATGATGAAGACTGACCAGCATCAACTTCCACATATATCTCAATCATTTTTAATACTTTCCACCAACATACGCATCTGTGATGAACTCCACATCTTCATCATCATTGATATCATTACCAATGTAATATATTGTATCCATATCCACTACAGTCTCTAACCTGGCTATCATACGGTGGATGGAATGGATGCCTTCTGACCCCATTTTTTGGAGAATTCTCTCCTTCAGTTCATTGCATGTAGTGCCCACTTTGATTTTCATCGTTTTTGTTTTTCCTTCAAATCGGACACCGTTCGGACCTTCAAAATGCCTCCCATTGTAGTAAATAACTATAGGAACCATGTTAGGACTTGAAATCATCTTTCACACGAAAATTTGGGTCTAGGATTTGGGTTTTGATATTGGTTCGGATTTTCTAACACAAAATGAGAATGTGGAGGTGTAATGCCAATGTCCTACCAAGATTAAGCTATTAGAGATGATGACCTGAAATATATGTGTGATGTTTCGGAATAGAGATGTGAAGGGAGAGAGGGAGAGAGATTTGGGGAAAAAAAGGACAATAACTCACAAAAATGGCTGAAACCCTGGATATTGGGGTTTCTGGCCGATATCTACCCGGGTACCCGCATGCCTACCCGGGTAAATAATTCAAAAAAATTTCAAAATTAAGAACAATACCCGGGTACCCCTATACATACCCAGGTAGTGTTGATTTTTTTGAAAAATACCCGGGTATGGATGGGGGTACCCGGGTAGGTTGCGTGCTCAACGGTCAAACATGGGCAGATTGGTGTTATGTTTTTTTGGAGGGTTAATATTTCGTAATAGTTTATAAACGAGGGCAATTCGGTAAATAATTATTAATAAAGGGCTACAGTGGTCAAAAAGCCGTATCTTGACTAATCATTTTGTTTTTATTTATCGTTTTACTTCTCTTCCGAAATTACATACCGAGATACTGCTTTTCTTAAATTATATATTAATTTAATTTATTTTATCAATTTTTTTTTTTTGATAAGCTATTTGATCACATTTTAATCCTAAATAGATTATTTATTTGAATGAATAAATTCATTTATAAAAGTAAATGTAAGTTAAATTTTATTAAATATAAATAATAATTAGAGGTTTTAATGTTTCTAAAGTGGATGTAGATAAGTTATCTATATTCGTTCCCAAAACGACATCGTTTTGGGTTAAAAAATTAAAAATTTATAATGAAAAATACTATTATAACCCTGAAATAAATTATAATTATAAAAATACTTTGATTTCCGTCTCAAAACGATATCGTTTCGAGCTCAATGTCGAAAAATTATCTAGATTGACCGTAGAAAGAGTGAACTCATAATTAGAAAAGAGAAGCAAAGTGCTGGAAAAAAGAAAATTTAAAATCGATGCAAAATGCTCAATCAACTTCCACGTATAATTTTGATTATCTTCCTCGCCGAAAATACTATTTCTTCCAAAATACCTTTTATAGGTATTTTAATCGAGATACCGGAAGGGGCCAATAGTTCTTTGACTTCTACAATGTCGAAGGGGATGGTGATCACCAGTGAACCGTACAAAAGTAGATTAATAATGTTAGAAAAAGATAAAAATACTAAAATAAGGGAAGAAATCCACTTACCACCAATTAGATTTACCACTTCTTACTACTAAATCTTAATCGTTAATTTTCACAAATCTTACGATTATAAATTATTGGATGGTACTTATTACATAATTATTAATTCTCAATAAATTATAACTATCAGTTTGATGGAAATCAACGGTTAAGATTTAGTTATAAGAAATGATAAACTTAATAGATAATAAGCATATTCTGCCCTTTAAAATAAATAGTTATAAAATCATCATTATTAATTTACTTTTATATGGCTATGATTTTTCCACATGATTTGTTTTTTAACATCCATTTCCACATGTAATAGACTAATAGCTTTGATGCCTAGTTGTTATCAAATTAGAGAATTTTATCCAAGTCAACCACTAATCAATTAATGTGCACAATGCATCCTAGTTGTCGTTATGTTCTATGTGATGACTCATCTTCAACTTCAGCAGAAGCTATTTATGAATCCAATTTGTTGGTTAAGTGCTTGCTCACATGCTTAGCAACAAATATCATATCAAGAATGATACTTGGATCCAGACCTGCACCTCCTTGTTTGGTTACACCACATATTGTTGGGTCAAGTCGGACCCTCAAGTTAATTGCGGAAGCGAAACAATAAAATGAAAGAGGAGAGAGATGGAGAAGAACACACACAATTTGTTTAACGTGGGAAAACTTCTCCAATGTGAAGAAGTAAAAAACCCACGGGACACTAGTCTAGAATCAAACTTCCACTATATGAATAATGGGTTACAACAATCAAACATCCTTAGTCTTTCACTAGAGGTACAATCAAACATCCCTAGTCTTTCACTAGAGGTACAATCAAACATCACCTATAATGGTGGTATTCAAACATCCCTAGAGAGGTCTCACTCAAACTTCTCCCTAGAGGTATTCAGTTGGGTTCTTTCTTTCATGGAGAATTTCTTCACCTCCGTCATGGAGGATTTCTTCACCTCACTTTGTTGATCTCATCTCTTCCTCTACTTATAGATGCCTTGGAGGGATATCTTCAATGCTCTAGATTCTTCTTCATTTAATATGGGGGATTTCAATACAACTCTTCGTTCTCCCATTAAGTCCTTTCCTTTTCCCATGAAGCCTTTTCATTCTTCCATGCATTGGAACTTGTATCTAATTAAGGAGAAATAATCCAAAGATTCTCCTCCTTTTCGACTTAATTAGAGGGGATCTTCATATCGGCTCTTTGCAGCAAGTGTAATTAGTATTTGCACCTCCTCAAGCAGAAGGCTCTTTTCATTCTCCCCCTCAATCATTCACACTTGGATTCCTCAACATCTCCCCCTCAAGTGTGAGTCCAAGGCCCACATTCTTTCCCTCTCAAGGAGAAGCTTCTTTGAGTATTCATGGGGTTCATCAATGCTTGGCTTCTCATCAAACATTGGCTCTTTCATCAAGGCTTGCATAGCTGCACTCATCAAGACCTCGGCTTCCCATATCAAGACATATTCGGATCACCACAGGCCAATCCACCTTTAGCTCTGATACCACTATTGGGAACTCGGTTCCCTCAAACTCGGCTAGGAAGCATTTTGTGCGGAAGTCAATCAACAAGATCATCTATCTCGGATCTCGGCTATACCTTGGCCTGAATATCACCAGGTCGGACAGCGCAGCGGAAAAATCAAAAACAAATATGAGAGAGAGAAGAAGAACACAACCAGATTTGTTTAACGTGCGAAAACTTCTCCAATGTGAAGAAGTAAAAAACCCACGGGACACTAGTCCATAATCAAACTTCCACTATATGAATAATGGGTTACAACAATCAAACATCCCTAGTATTTCACTAGAGGTACAATCAAACATCCATCCCTAGTCTTTCACTAGAGGAGGTACAATCAAACATCACCTATAATGGTGGTATTCAAACATCCCTAGAGAGGTCTCACTCAAACTTCTCCCTAGAGGTATTCAGTCGGGTTCTTTCTCTCATGGAGGATTTCTTCACCTCCGTCATGGAGGATTTCTTCACCTCACTTTGTTGATCTCATCTCTTCCTCTATTTATAGATGGCTTAGAGGGATATCTTCAATGCTCTAGATTCTTTTTCATTTAATGCGGAGGATTTCAATACAACTCTTCGTTCTCCCATGAAGTCCTTTCCTTTTCCCATGAAGCCTTTTCATTCTTCCATGCATTGGAACGTGTATCTAATTAAGGAGAAATAATCCAACACATATGTGCCCTTGCCTATTGACAAAGAGAGAAACAATAGGTCTCATTTGTGATTTTTCTTCTAATGTGGTTTCCGGCCGGGTTTCCATGTGATAAATGTCAAATGCAATATGTTTTTAATATCAAATATAATTCAAATAATAATTAATAGGAAAATCATTTTCTCATTTTTTGGAGATTGCTTTCTCATGTTGTGAGGCATAAAAATCCTTGCTATCTTCTTTGTATTTTTTAATTTTTTTAACAAGAGGTGAGACCTACCACTTATTGTGTCTATAACATGAGAGATGTAATCTCATGCTATGTAGCACCGATACCGACACGGAACACGTGACACGATACGGCACGACACGTTATATTAAATAAAATTTAATTTATGTAGTTCATATTATATTTAATATTCAATAATTTAACAAAAAAATAAAACTAAACTTATAATATTCATCAATTTTGCAAAGAAACATAAGATATCCCAAATATTTATATTAAACTCAATAAAATGGTAATTGTGATCTGACGTGGTTCGACAAGTGTACCGAATCGCGCAAGTAATACAATGATAAGTCAAAGTTCGTATCCACAGAGAGTGTGTCTAAATCAATTAAAATCTTCTTTTTAAGATTAAATCCTCCAAGAAGTTTTTGACACGAATGTCAGGATTGTGTGGGAATTTGATTTGTAAAATAAAAAGACTTGTTTTTGGTTCTTTTTGAAAAAGAAATAAAATAAGGGTTTAAATATGTGAGAAAAGCGCTGCAGTTAGAGAACACTCACCAATTATCCCCACCTTTTACTATGGATTAAGTTAAATATTAATATATAAATCGTGAAATTAGATAATTACCAGATAAAGGTATCAATAGTTAATTCTCAATCCCTTGAGGAATTAACCCTTTAATCTCATATAGAACCCTAATTCCTTGAGGTGCCCTATATGAGATCAAGCATAAAGATCGATAATTGAAACATCTACAATATGAATCATGTCTATGTCTAGATCATGTTCATACCGTCGTTCTATCCCCTTTCCGGATTAAAGACCTCAGATCCCTCTTGTTGGCCCTAATCCTCAGATTTATTATTACTTACTAGATTGATCGGATCTAATAATAACAATAACAATACGATCAGAATAGAACGAAATTCAAAAGATAAATATATTCATAAAAACTCAATCCATTGTATCAGGGGTTCACAAGGGTTCGTGACCCTAACTACAGCAAAGAGGTTCTAGCCAACCATTATCATGGCTAGAATCCAATATTCAAATGAAAACATAAACTAAAAGAACTACAGAAAGGTAGAAGAAGAGATTTCTCTCCAGAGCTTCCGCCTCCGAATGACCTCAATTGTTCAGAATATCAGCTGGTGCCTTCTAGGGTTGCCTTATGCCCTTTTTATAGCCTGAGAATCCTCCTTTTCTCGCAACTGACAGCTGTCCATCTCAATCCCACGCTTGGAGCGCAGGATCCACGCTCCAAGCGTGGAGCTTCTGCCTCTTTTGTCTTCTCCACGCTTCAAGCGTGGAGTTCCACGCTTGAAGCGTGGACTCACTGTCTTGAAGTCTTTTCCCACGCTTCAAGCGTGGGTTCCTACGCTTGGAGCGTGGGGCTTCTGTCTGATTTTTCTTCTTACTCCTTTATTTGTTATTTTCCTCCTGTAAACATGAAGAATTTGAGTGAGAGAGTGTCTGACAATTTTTATTCAATAATTTCACCACATATACACTTTTATACACAGTTTTAGATCTGATTTCCTGCTGTTTTTGATCTATAAAAGTATATATGCTGGGAGCATATCAAACAATTCCCAGATTTAAACATTGCTGTCCTCAGTAATAAACTGATTCAAACTTAGAAACATGTACATCGGTGTTTCAACACAATATCAACCAAACACTTGAAGAAATCATTATGTCATGCCTGACTGAATTCTGCAAGAATTCTGATTATGCCATTAATTCTCTGAAAAATCATGAATGTAATCTGAACATCCCTCACCAAGACAAACTATATCACTCACACTCTTGTGTTTTTAGGGTATCAGACATACATAACCATCACAGCTGAAACACTGCCATAGGCTTGATCATATTCTCAAGATCCTTAAAATTGAAGGATTCAAACACATGCACTTAACTGATCAAAGGACTTTCAATGGTTTTAATTTGGCCTGGCTAAGGTAGGAATTTGTATGGAGAGTGGCTTCAAATGCTATGAGATTGACACTGAGAACAACCCAATTTAGATAAGTTTAACTTATCAATTTTTCTCCACTAACTTGCCCACAGAATTTCGGGAAGTCAATTCCTATGTTTGACCAATTTATTCACAATGCTTCACCCGCATGTTTTTATTTTTCCCTTTTCTTTCTCTTTTCTTTCTCTTTCTTTTTTTTTTTTTCTTTTTCCCTTTCCAATTTGCTTAGTGTAGTGGAGCTTACCTTAGATATTTTCTCTCTTTTTGAGAAAAATCAGTAGTTCAATCTCACTTAGGGTAAGTTCATCATGGATAGGTTAAGCAACATTTTGGTAATTACCAATGAATAGGCTCAGCTTAAAGGGATAACAATGGAAAAATTAATTATACAGGTGAGCTATATGGCCAGAGCTATCAAGAACAAATTGCCTTATCATATCAGTTAAAATGCATGCCTTGTAGAGAAACAAACCAAGTTCTAGAGTGTCAGTACAGTGAGGCCTCTCAAGAAAAAAAAATATTACTGTATAGGCTCAAACCTCAAGGCTATGATTTCAGACTAGATTTCCACAGAGATATCAGGCATATCATCTATTCTAGCACATAATTTCAGACAGACGAACAATTCTAATCTCTACTCATGCCAAGTGACATCATGCCAAAATTTTCAAAGCTTAATGTACTTCCTAAGATGAACTCAATCATTTGTTTAAGGAAGCAACATCTAAATCTGAGATTATCAATAGGCATATTCCAAACAACAGGCATATTCCAAAAAATTTTGCTGAATTTTTAAAATTACTTAAACCAAGACAGATATTTAAAACTGAAAATGTAAGTTGGTTCGAATATCTCCCCTGAAATGAAGTGTGGTTCCACAATTGCAGCTAAAGCGCAAGAACAGGTGGGCAAGGTCATCCACCATTCCCAGATTTTAGAAATTGCTGTCCCCAGCAATAACTAAGTTCAATCGATTAAGAACAGCTGCGCAATTAAAACACATATCATTAACAATATTATATCAGCAAAACAGTGAGAAAGACCCTGAGATGTTCATATCCAAACAGTAAACTTGACCCTAACAAAATCCTATTGGTCATTTAAAACAAAACACGAAAATTAACAACGTCCGAGAAAAAAAATAAAAGTAACAACAGCCAGTGATCAGTCCTCCATGGTATACTGCTGGAAAGAGCTAGGAGGATCTGCTGGATCTATCCCCATCTTCAGGCACATGGCCTTCATCATAGCATGCATCTCGAGTATGATGGGAGAATCCTCATAGAGCGGCTGGCGAGCAGATGATGATGCTGCTGATGTCTGGGATGCTGGAGGTGCCTGAGGTACTGGTGGATCCTGTGGCTCTGGAGGGGTATAGGATTGCCCTGGCTATTGAGAAGCCATGCTGCATGTTTTTCGGATTCCTTGTAATAACCTTCCAAGGCAATCTTTGTCATAGGCTTTTCAGCCTTTACATCCAATGGCTCATTAGCGGGAATTTCAACCCCAGCTCTAATACACAGATGGGAGATTAAATAACTGTGAGACAATAGATTATTTTCCTTGCTTTGGGTAATCATGTGGACAATCCTGTCAGATAGAATAGCAGCAATATTCAGATTTTTGTCCCCCATCAGCACATAATATAGAACAGCCCTCTCGACATTGACATCACTTTTGTTCGTAGAAGGAATAACTGTTGCATTCACAAAAGTGTGCCAGCTGATAGCCTCACCAGTAAGGCAGAGTCTAGTAA
>JAVKPL010007709.1:0-31328 GCA_032173675.1 Gastrolobium villosum
TGATGGCGTTCTGAGTGTTTAATTTATCTCTTTTTATCATGTTGTAGCTTCTAACGCCTTCTTTATCTTCATTTTTCCTTGTAGCTTCTCACTCTTCTCTGTGTCTATTTTGACTTACAGTTGGGAGCATGGCAGCTGAATCTCTAAGGCTTGCTCGCGAGGCGGCTGCGAAACTGCGGACGCGACAAGGCGAGGTTGCTTCGACTCAAACCGCCTTTGCACCGAAGGATACGGGAAAGGGTAAGGTGGTGGCTCCGAAGAAGAAGGGGAAGCCTCGTTCTGCCGCGGACATTCCTGCAGAGGAATTGAGGAAACGGGCCAACCGTCCAATAATTAGAGAGGCGACTGGGGCAGTTCTCAATTCTTCAACCAGCGAGTCTACGTTGGGTAGCGGATCGCCCTCACTGGGAGGATCCGGTATGAAACGTGGCGCATCAACAAGCTCTTTACCGACTCGACCGTGCAAATCTTCGCGCCATGGTCATGCTGAGGAGGACGGCTTTTCCCTTGGTTCTGATCGGGTGATCGATCGCCCTTCAACTGAGGGTGATCATGCTTCGACTCCACCCATGAATCCTTCGATCGCCGCAGCTCCGGTTTCAATTTCAAGCGCCCTTTCTTTATCAGAAAGGGATCTTTCACAAGGATACCCCAACATAGGGCGTCCTACCTTGCTTGCCCCCTCGCGCCTTGACCGTCAACAATTGCTGGATTGTACTCAGGTGGTCGTTGGTCGCATTTTTGCGATGCAGGAAATTGCCCTGGCGGTTGATGAAAGGTGCTCCGCGCAGGCAGATCGCCTTGAAGATCTTGGCCAACAAGTGACCGCCCTTACTGTTGATGTTGGGCGTTTAGGCAAAGAGCTTTCTGACAAGGAAGCTTCAATCAAGTCATTGACAGCACGGCAGACCAGTGTTGATGATGAAGTGAAGCGTCTCAAGGGCGAGAAGGGCGCTTTAAGTAAGGCGCTGGAGGGCGTCAAGAAAGAGAAGAACGTCCTCCTGACTGAGAAGGATGAACTCGCTGCTAAACTGTTTGTGGCGGAGGGGCGACTGCACGCTAAAGAAGAAGATCTTAACAAGGCCCTTGGTCAAGTTGAGAAACTAGAAGAGGCTCTCGCCAGCCTTATGACCCAAGCTTTCGACAGCGCTCTTCATCTAGTGGCTATCCGCTATCCTGGTGCTGATTTGGCGGGTTTTGACCCCACCTATGACGTAGAGGATGGTAAAATAATTGAGCGACTTGATGGCGACGCTGTGAAGGTAATCGAGGTAGCCCCTGAAACTGATGACGATGAAGGGGCACGCGGGGCGCTCCCTGTTTCTGATGGCGAGGGCGACCAGGGGGTCGAAGGTAGGCGTGAGACCTCTGATGCATGTCCGCCTATGGATGCGACGGGTAGTGGCAGCGAGGTTATTCTTGATCAGACGCCTGGGGGTGACGTTGGGGCGGTGAGTGGTTCGGAAGAAAGGACTGTGTAACTTGTAAATAGGATTTTGTAATCAATCTTTTTTCTTTCTTTAATTTGGCGCTTGCGGCTGGCATGTCAGCCCCACGCTTCTTCTATTGCTTAATGAATCAGATTTTCTTTCTTTACGTTCTTATTCTCCTCGTGCTTCCTCCTTTGCTGATAATGCATCTTTTTTGTGTTTCTGCACGCCTTTAATGAATGTTGATCAACTCTATTTGGCGTCGTTAGTGTTCTAGTTCCCGTTTTGGGCGTTGGCTGTGGGTGAGTATTGCGTCGATTTGGGCGTTGGCTGGGGGTGAGTAACGTCCCAAGCCATCTTCGGCGGGGATGAGAACCGTCCCGTTTTGGGCGTTGGCTGGGGGTGAGTACCGTCCCAGTCCAACTGCGGCGGGGGTGAGAACCGTCCCGTTTTGGGCGTTGGCTGGGGGTGAGTACCGTCCCAGTCCAACTACGGCGGGGGTGAGAACCGTCCCGTTTTGGGCGTTGGCTAGGGGTGAGTACCGTCCCAGTCCAACTGCAGCGGGGGTGAGAACCGTCCCGTTTTGGGCATTGGCTGGGGGTGAGTACCGTCCCAGTCCAACTACGGCGGGGGTGAGAACCGTCCCGTTTTGGGCGTTGGCTGGGGGTGAGTACCGTCCCAGTCCAACTGCAGCGGGGGTGAGAACCGTCCCGTTTTGGGCATTGGCTGGGGGTGAGTACCGTCCCAGTCCAACTGCGGCGGTGAGAACCGTCCCGTTTTGGGCGTTGGCTGGGGGTGAGTACCGTCCCAGTCCAACTGCGGCGGGGGTGAGAACCGTCCCGTTTTGGGCATTGGCTGGGGGTGAGTACCGTCCCAGTCTAACTGCGGCGGGGGTGAGAACCATCCCGTTTTTTGACTAAATCATGCTAACAATAGTAATTTGAGTCATAAGTTTTTCATTAAAGGTTCTGCCTCATTAAAAACCTTTCCTAGTAAAAACCGTTGGGAAAAAAACTTGGGAAAGGAAAAGAATGCAGAGAATATTACATGGACGATCAACTATAATATTTTCGGAGTTTGTCGGCGTTCCATGCTCGCGGGATTGCTTTCCCGTCCAACTTTTCTAAGGAATAAGCTCTGTTCCCTAGTACGTTCGCTATTCTGTATGGTCCTTCCCAATTTGGGGCGAGTTTTCCTTCGCGGGCGTTCTTGTTTCCAACGTCCGCCCTTCGTAGGACTATGTCTTTGACCTCAAACCTCCGATGGACTACCTTCCTGTTGTAGTAAGTGGCTGACTTATCTTTGGTGAGCTTGTCATTTTGGGCGGCATGTTCTCGGAGCTCGTCCAGCAAGTCCAATGCGTCGGCCAGGTTTTGATCGTTGGCGACTGCGGCTACATGGTCACGCCTCCATGAAGATTCCCCGATTTCCACAGGGATCATTGCTTCTGACCCGTAAGTTAGCCTAAAAGGCGTTTCTTGGGTGGAAGATTGGGCCGTCGTATGATACCCCCACAACACATTATCGAGATTGTCGATCCACGCTCCTTTGTGTGTTTCGAGTTTCTTTTTTATTCCTTTGGTCGGCATCTTGTTGGCCGACTCCACTAAACCGTTGGATGTGGGTGTTCTACCGCGGCGAAGTGGTGTCGGATTTGCAAACTTTTCATTAACTCCCGGAACTTGCCATCGGTGAACTGGGTGCCGTTGTCTGTGATTACCTCGCCAGGGATACCGAAACGGTAAACTATGCTCCTCCAAAAGAACTTCCTGGCCTTCTGCGATGTGATGGTAGCCAAAGGTTCAGCATCCACCCACTTGGTAAAATAATCTATTGCAACTAAAAGCCACTGGACTCGTCCCACCGCCATGGGGAAAGGTCCTAAGATGTCGATCCCTCACTTGTAGAAGGGCCATGGCGACGTGATTGAGGTTAACTCTTCTGGCGGAGCTCTGTGAATGTCTGCGAACCTTTGGCATTTGTCACATTTCTTCACGTGCTCTCACGCATCTTTTTCCATCATTGGCCAATAAAATCCCGCTCTTAGGGCTTTTTTTTGCTAAGGAGTGACCGCTCATGTGGTGGCCGTTGATCCCTTCATGAATCTCTTCCAGGATATAGTGTACATCATTTGGGACGATGCATTTAAGAAGTGGGATAGAGATCCCTCTTTTGTACAATCGCCCCTGGATGATGCAGAAGTAGGCACTCCTCCGAACGACCTTCTTTGCTTCTTTAGGGTTTGGAGGCAGGATCCCAACTGTCAGGTAGTTGATGATTGGCGTGATCCAACTTTCTTCGGCGACTTCGATGGTGGCGTCAGTAATGTTCATGATTATGCATGGTTGTTACCTGGGCTCTTAGTGCTTGCCAATTTGGCAAGGATATCGGCCCTGGCGTTATCTGCTCGCCTGATATGCTTAACTTCAACACTTTCGAAGGATTGGAGTAGCTCTTTGACCTTCTTCAAGTACTTACACATCAGTGGTCCCTTAGTCTGGTACTCTCCTAAGATCTGGAAGGTTACCAGTTGGGAGTCGTTAAATACCTTGAGACGTTGGGCACCCATCTCCTTTGCCTGAGTTAGGCCTGCTATCATTGCTTCGTACTCTGCCTGGTTGTTGGTTGTACTGAACTCGAATGATAACGAGTGTTCCGTGGATACGCCGTCTGGATTTTCAATTATCATGCCTGCACCTGATCCTTTGGCGTTGGATGAACCGTCAACGAAAAGCTTCCATGTTGCTGGCCCGGGGGCGTCAGTTACCTGGTCGCCAGTTGGGCTGACGTGTGTCATTTCTGCGATAAAGTCTGCAAGGGCTTGGGCTTTGATGGCGGTACGCGGCTCGTAAGTGATCTGGTATTCAGATAATTCAACCGCCCATGACATCATCCTTCCTGCGAGGTCGGGCTTGTGGAGGACTTGGCGGATTGGTTGGTTAGTTCTGACTGTGATCGGGTGGCACTGAAAATACGGTCTCAAACGTCTGGCAACAAAAATGAGTGTGAAGGCGACCTTTTCGACTTGCTGATATCGAAGCTCAGCGCCTTGCAGTACTTTACTAATGAAATAGACCGGCTTCTGTCCCTCCGGTTTAGAATCTTTAATAAGCGCTGCGCTGATCGCCTCATTGCCGACGGCAAGGTACAGGTAAAGGGTCTCTCCGCTGTCGGGCTTTGCGAGGACCGGCGGGCAGGAAAGGGCTTTTTTGAACTCTTGGAACGCTTTTTCACATTCTTCAGACCATTGAAAGGTAACTCCCTTCTTGAGTAAGCCTAAGAGGGGGAGGGACTTATGGGCTGAGTTTGCCAGAAACCGTGTGAGGGCTACTAGCCTTCCAGTTAGCTGTTGGACTTCCTTGACTGTTTGTGGGCTTCTCATTTCAATGACCGCCTTGCACTTATCTGGGTTGACTTCAATGCCCCTATGTACCAAGACGGCGCCAATGTACCGAAGGAATCTATAAGCCCACTATGTTCCCTTATAGGGTGTATGGTCACTGTATGGGCGATACCTATGGCTTTGGTAAAGACCAGGCCACGTGATATTATCCGAAGTATAAGCAAATAATCAGTACAAGTATAAGCTATAAGAGAATTCAAGTAATAGGCTAATAACGATACATAACATGCTCTCTGTTGTGCCCTCTGGGGGCTATTTATATTGGTCATGGTGTGGTTAGATCAGGAGGAAGGTCAACTCTCCTTGGGATATACTCCTATGATAGCTGTGTTGGGCGGTTTAGGCGCTGACGTTGTGGCAGCGCTGCACCCCCTGCTACTGGCGAGGCCAGCGTTGGGCAAAGGGAGAGTTTCCCTTTGTGATACCTGTGGCGATTGCCTTTGGTGGTTAATGTCCCAAGGTAAGACATTTTGGTGTATCTCTTGGGTGTGCTGCACCCTTGGTGGGTGTGTAGGTCCACGTCAGCCCTTAGGGCTAACGTGGAGCTTAAAGGGGATTTGGGCCTGCGAAGTTGGGCCGCTAGATGGCTGGCCTGTTAGGGCGTTTAAGGCCAACTGTGGCGATTGGGCCTTGCTGTGGCGTTTGGGCCCTGCTGTGGCGATTGGGCCCTTCTGTGGCGGTTGGGCCATCCAGAACAGATACGTTAATAGATAATTAAGGCTTTTATGGGGAATATAACTTTCATGTTACAGGAAACTTGTAATATGATATTATAGACACAATATATGAGATCTACTCTTTAAAATAAATAAATAAATGTTAGCTCAACTTTTGATGTATGAATAAGAGGTGTGTATTGTTGTTTATCAAAAAAAAAAAAAGAGATGTGTATTGTTGCGTATGCATAACTTATACTTTGCATGCTGACGATGACTTTTGTTGTCGGAATCGGTAGAAAGACAACTGAGAATTTGGACTTGGGCACATGAATAGTTGTTGTTAGGATTTTGTAATTCTATTTATATTCTCCTTATAAACCGAGTGACTTGAAATGAGTGGCGGAAAAGTGAATATAGTACAGACAAGCTGGAACGTAATCTAACATTTGGATGAACCAGGGTAAATCAACGTGTCAATTTTTTTTCTCTCTTTCTTTTTTCGTTTGCGATTTATATGGTGCGTAAATTGTGGATTTCTAATATGTATTATCTCATAGATATGAGAAAAACATATTATTATTTTTTGGGCTTTCCTTTCTTCATGTTACAGTAAAAAAAATTCCTGCAACGAAAACTGACAAATCAATTAATAATAAAAAATTTGAAACAAACACTATACTCAATTATTTTGTTTTGTCCGTAGCTTTACATGACAAGAGTCTTGTTCATGTAACATTATTCTTATTTATCCCTAAAAATTTTATATATATAATCACGTTATGGAAGGGACACGAAAAAATAGATTTGCAACCAGGGACGTTCCCTTGTCCTTAAAAGATCAACAGTCAGCCCCTATTAAAACTTTATCGTTAAAATTAGTGACCGAACAATTACATAGCCAATCATAAAGAGGAAAAAGAAGGAAACAAAAAATGGAAACATTAATTTCAGATTTATCCTCGTTCATCCGAGGTGAGTTATATATCTAGCAATATTTTACTATATTCTTTTCATCACACTCTCTTACACACACACACAAATAGAGCAAAACCTCTTGTTAATTTTCTCTGCATCGAACCAATAAAAATTTATCATTTGAATTAACAGGAGAGAAGGGAAATAACAATTTTGCTTTGTTTCTTTGGAATATACAATTCCTGCTTAATCACCAATAAAACATGGGTTTAAATTGTCTCCTTTTATAGAAGATAATTATCTTATGCTAGTGAGGCATACAAAATTGTGCCATTCTTTTTTTATTTTTTAAATTTTTAAAAAATGGTGGGACCCACATAATTTTTTCCTATGCATGAGATGAGATATCTTCTATTAAAGGAGATTAATAAATCCCATAAAACATTCAATGAACCCGTCAAGACAACCTAGAATAAACTTCTTTTTTTCCTTTTGGTTCTTCACCTTCATGATTGGTATTATATTCATGGATACTCCCATGGTGGGATCCTCAGTATAGTATGTAGAAGCTTATAATGATCAAGGGCATTTTGTTTATGTATCAATTGGTGTCATTTCCGAATGTACTGATACATACATTTCTGCTAACGAAACTATTTTAGTGAATTTTCACCGTCTCAATTCACAAGCGGTTGCACAAAAAATTCGAGTTAATCTCCACATTATTTTTAAATGTTTTGGATAAAGAAAGGCAGGTAGACAAAAAATACTCAAATGTGTGTTTTTTTTTTTAAATAATTTATTATTTCTCATGGAGATAAATTTACCTTACACAAAAAAGTGTGTGAGACCCATATTTTCTCTTTCTCACTCTTCTCCTCACATGGGCCTTATTCACTTCTTATATGCAGGTAGGAGATAAAATTTATCTCCTATAATATAAGAAATATTAATCCCTTTAAAAAATGAGTTATTGAATCTCGTGTGGAGATCATAAGTTTGAAGAAGGTGACATGCCTCTTCTCTTGGGAAGACCTTTCCTAGCTACGGCCGGAGCTTTAGTTGATGTGGAGCAAGGAAAGTATGAAATCAGTAAGGAAGATGAACTTGTCGACTTTAACAAGAACGTCTTCAATTACTTTGTCTGGCCTCTTCAAAGATCGATTTGCAAGTTGTAGTGAGATCATGGTAGGCTTCCATTCTTGGATTCCCAAAGCTTTCATGACAGACAATGGCATCAAATTAATGCTTGCTCCGAGATCACACAATGCTCGGCTAACATTGATGTTGTCTATCGCAATTGGAGTGTTGAAACTCCCAGAATCTCTAAGCTTTGGAGAAATTTTTTATGAATAATGGCGCTACACTCCTCTATGAGAGCCACTATCCTAAATTCCTGAAACTTATGCTTTCTAGACAATAAATTCTTCACAAACTTAGCATAATAAGGCATGTTAGCTAAAGTTTTAACGAAAAGAATATTAATGTACAACTTTTTAAATACATCTAAAAACCTGGCATACTATTGCTTTTGAGCTTGTTTGAGCCTCATAAGGTATGGAGCTTTTGCATAAGGTGAAAAATATCATTGCTTCTTTTGAGTGTCAGAGGACTTCTTCTTTGCTTCTTCCTTGTCTTGTTGAACTTGCTCATCTTTGCTAATTGTGGAAGCTTCAACTTCTTTTTCTTGCTCTTCATTATTGCCGCTATCGTCATCTACCTTTTTCTGCACCACTCTTGGTTTCTCTTGAGGTTGAATCACCTTCCTGCTTCTAGTAGTGATTGCCTTGCAATGCTCATGCGGGTTAACCATGGTGTCGCTAGGAAATGTACCTTGACTTCTCTCAGCTAGTTCTCTTTGAAGAAGCCTAATTTGGCTATCCAAATTCCTAATTGATGCATCTTTGTTCACGAAAGATGACCTAGCCTCTTGGATGAGTGCATCGGTGTTTTGCATATGATCATTGGTAGTCTTAGTCAATTGCAGCAATGCTTTCTCCAACTCTGAAGGATTTTTCTATGGAGGTGTTGGTGGTTGCAATTGCTATTGTGACTTGTAAGAAAAACTGGGATGACTCTTCCACTTGGGCTTATAAGTATCACCGTAAGCGTTGCTTTGATTCCTCTGGGGGTATCTTTGACCATACCAGATTCCGTTCAATTGAGCTGATTATGTTTTCCTGACGGCATCACAGTCGCTACTAGTTGAGCTTGAATTGCTAAAACTTGAGTTTTTGAAAGATGCTAGTGAGGTTGGCAATTTGTTGTGAAAGGAGTTTCTATGCTAACATTGCATCATTGCTCTCCAACTGAAGAACTCATTTCTTGGACTGTACTGGAATGCTCTTTCTCTAATGAGGCCATGGACTCAAATAGTTTCAATGTTTGAGTCGGTGTCTTCTGTCTCAAGGATCCTCCTACGACAGTATTTATCATCATCATTAAAGATTGTTTTATCCCATTGAAGAACAAGCGAACCTTTTTCCCAAGTTGTAGTTCATACTGAGGACACCTCCTTAGCAAATCCTTGAATCTCCTCCATGTAGCGCACAAAGACTCTCGTTCTTGCTGAGTAAAATTGGTGATATCATTAACCATCTGATTGTACTTGGTCGTTGGGAGCAGCTGACTAAAAAATTCATTTCCATATCGTCTTAAGTGTTGATTATATTTGCTGGCTATTGACCTAACCAACTCAATGCCTTCCCTTGTAAAGAGAACTGGAACAACCCCAAGCAAATTGCATCGTCGGACACCCCATTGATCTTGATGATGTCACATATTAACAAAAATTTATCCAGGTGGAAGCGAGGATCTTCCACGTTGTCTCCTATAAACTGGTTATGTTGGACCAATATGAGTAGTTCCGACTTGATTTCAAAGTTATTAGCCTCGATCGTTGGTCTCACTATACTTGATGTTGGCCTAGTAAAATTTGGTGTGAGGAATGCGCCCATCAGGTCTTCACGAGGAAGTGGTGATGGATTATTTTTTGCCATCTCTGGTTCCATCGTTGATTGTGAACTAGAGGATTCTTGTTGTTTCTTGAACTTAGTGAGTTTTTTGTTCTTCTTGGCAATATTTTCAATCTTTGGATCGAGCTATAGAGAATCAGGATGTACCGTACCTCTCATAAAACATGAACAACAATTCAGCAAAATTAATTAAAAATTAAATGCAAAAACAAAAGTCTAATCATAAGGATCTAAAGCTACTAATAATGTTGCATAAGTTAATCCCCGACAACGATGCCAAAAATTTGTTGTTAGCATGACATGTATACCAGTCATACAAGTAATAAAGGAGTGAGCAGAGTTATCTTTCCCATGAGGATTAAATACACTAGTCACTATTCTCATTATTCCCCTTAATTTAGACAATTTAGAAGGTTTTAGAAAGTGATTTTCAATTATGAAAATAAAATAAAAGACAATTGCAAATGATAATAAACTTTAAAACAAAGACTTAGGGAATTAAAAATTGGATTTTTGAAATCAATGACAAAACTGTAACTAGGGTTTTATTTCACCTTAGATCTTCCTTAAGTGAATTAATTCAATTCATTAATATCTTATCCCAATTAATTCGAATAATTCATTATCTAAAATTTAATTGGTCAAATCCTAATTTCTTAGTTCTTTAACCTTTTAATCCAATTAGAATCCTAATTTCTTAAAGACCCCTTTCAAATTAAGCTCTAAGTGCGATGAAATATAAAGTTCGAAATTCCTACTAGCCTATGTTTGGATGATGTATGAATTTGTGTTTTTAACCTTGTCAAGATTAAGATCTCAATATATTTATTGTGAACCCTAACCCTGTTTATTCCTACATGAGTGATCAAATTCATAAAAGAATTTTAACATTCAATTCAAGGTAAACACAATAATTAGAGACAATTTACTAATAAAAGAACTAAGCCAAAGCAAAGATTCATGTTGGATTCATATATCTAACTACAAAATAAATTAACCAGACATAGCTGGATTAAACAAAATAAAGAAATAAAAGAAAATAGATGAAATCATGAAGATGAAGGAAGAGGATGATTTTCCACTGTTGCTTTAATCTTCAATTCTATCTATCTTTCTCTCTCTAAAAACTCTCCAATTTCCAGCGATTCCCTCCAGCTCTTTCTCTGCGCTCCCATCGTTCCAGTCATCCAAGAAGCCTCCTTATTGCTTTGATTCCCCCTTTTATATCCTTGAAGATCAACATTTAATCTCTTCAAATCTCCTTGGATATGGTTGAAAATTAGACATTAAAAAGGTTCACGTGCAATTGGTGCTTGTGGCGCGGTTCTGGCGCTGCTAGTGCCGGTAAGCATAAGCTAATTTCTCCTCTGGCCCTCTTAGTGCCATGTCAGTGCTGGTGGCGCGAAAAACTCGAAGTACGGCACTGCTAGCGCCAATCTCACACTAATGGCGCGGGGAACAGAGACTTTTTTATCCACTCTAGCACTACGAGCGTGGTGAAACAAAAGGTGAATTGCATGTTGGTGCTGATGGTGTAGCTGGGCAAGAGCTTGATCAATTTCTTCACTTGAGTTCTCCAATTTATCTTTCTTCAAAAGGGCCAAAACTCCTATAAAAACACGAGAATTTCATGAAAGTACCCATGAGAATGAATTGACAATTTAATCACAATTCTCATGTCTTTTTATCACTTTTAGATTGAATTTATTCTCATTTTGATCTTTAAATTATATTAAGCTGGACACATATGAATTCTATCTTATGGGTAATACAAAATCTAGGTGGGTCTCATCTTAATTTGGTTTTTAGTGGAACTCACGTTAAGTTTATCTTAACAACATGAGACAAAGAATCTCCGGTTAAATTAGCCCCTAGTAAAATAGTAATTATGTAGAAATTTTATGGGTTTTATATTTCTCATGTTAAATGAGAATTGAAATCTCATGTTGTAGAGATAAAAAGCATGTGGGACCCATGTGTTAAAAAAACTAGAAGTAGGACCATGTCAGCACGGAAATCGAAGGATGTGTAGGAAAATTTGAATTCTTATGTTAAATAAGGAATATAAAACCCAAATTTTATATGTAAATATCATGAAGCGAAAAAGATTGAACGCAGTGGGTTACGTTTGTGTGGCTCTACAGATCATTCTAGTTGAAGCCTTTTCTTCAGGTTTTTTTTTTTTTTTTTTTTTTTTAACTTCTATCTCTACTGTTGGTCGCGATATATGGCTATCTTATGTCTTTAAAGGCGAGAAAAAAGAAATAAAAAAAAAAAAAAAAAACAGGGCATACATTACTCAACTATTGACTTTCTTTTTTTATTCGTCTGTGTTTATGTTTCAATAATTTGCATATATTTTCGTGACATTAAGATTTTGATCATCTGAATAGGAAAGACAAAACCAAGGCTTATATATGAAAGCATCAAATTTAAAGAACGGAAAACCATTCAGGAAAATAAAACAGAACTGATTCTTATTGTTATGTATAAATTGCGAATACAGAGAGAAAAAAAGCACCAATGTTTTTGCTAGGATATAATTTTATCATTTACACCTACATGTAAATGTGTGAGGTTAATTTTTTTTCTTGTTCTCTTCACATGGGTCCCACATAATTTTATGTTTATATAAGAGATAAAGTTATTTATTACAGAAATAATAGTGGCATGTTTTTTATACAAAGAATCATGCATCTATTAGCAAGAAGTCCTGATTTCCTATGAAAGCAACTCTTCTTTTTCTTCTGGGTAAACCTATAAAAGAATGTTCCATTACATATGTAAAAAACATACAGAGATTTATCATATAAACTATTGCATTGGTGTATTATCACCAGCCACTTCGCAGTTTCACATTGCATCATCATTGAGCATTTAGCTCATACAACCTTAGAAGAGTAAAATTATAATTTGACTGTCTTAAGGTATATTATTATCTAAGAATTTTTTGTCATTAACCTCCACCTCCACCTCCACACCCTCCGCCGCCACCCCCGCCGCCACAGCCTCCTCCTCCTCCTCCTCCTCCATCGCCTCCTCCTCCGCCATCTCCTCCAGAACTGAAAACATCAGCGCCTATTGAGAAACAATTGACACAATCTAGCAGAAAACCCTTCTTTTTCTTCGGCTTAGGTTGGTAACCTCGAGTCCCATACTTTTTTTGCTTCTTCTTTCGTCCAAAGCAAAGACACCTCATATTTTTGTCTTCTCACTTCTGCAAGCTCCTTCTGAATTCTCACTAGAGTAAATTACTTTGTATTATTTTCTGAATTCAATGTCCTTGTTCTTCCATAATTATATACATATATAGATAACGAAAGGGACTCTTAAGATCACAATTATTTGTCCATGAAGGTTCCATGAAAATGCAGTTGGTAGTATGAATACTCTTCAGACGCGAAGGTTGAAGTCAATTATTAGAAATCAGAGCGGAACTTGTATTTAATATGGGTTTCTTTCTGATTATTATAATTGTAGGAATACGCGTAAAAGTTATATGACATGAACATAAAAAGGAATAATAGACTTTTTTTTTCTTTTCTTTTTTGTGTGTTGGGGGTGGTTACAAAACAAGATCGAAGAATAAACTATTAATTTGTGTAAGTTTTGTCAACTACGAAATTATTAAGAGTTTTGTTGTTTTTTTTTTAATTTACTTTAAAGGATTACAACTAACTACTGATATATAGTAGAAGGGGCCTTTTATTAGTAATTATTTACCGAATTGCCCTCGCTTGTAGACTATTATAAAAATTTAATCCTCCAGAAAAACATAACATCAATCTGCCCCTGTTTGACCGTTGACCACGCAATGTACCCGGGTACTCCTCCGTACCCGGGTATTTTTTAAAAAAACGCAATATACCCGGGTATGTAAGGGGGTACCCGGGTATTGTTCTTCGTTCTGCAGATTTCTTGAATTATTTACCCGGGTAGGCAAGGGGGTACCCGGGTAGATTTCGCGAATAGGGTTTTTTAAAGGCCAGCAGCCCTCATTTGAGAAACCCACAAGGCGTACCCGGGTAGAGAGCTGCTGGAGTGCGTTTTTGGAGATCTTGTGAGCACGTTTGATCGATCATCTCAAGACTTTATCATCTTCCTTGGTGCGTGGTAAGGGTTCTTTGTACCGATTGTTTTTCAATAATTTTTTTTTTCGTTTGAATTTGTGATGAATCTGTGAGCATGTTTTTTTTTCAATAATATTCTGAGTTTGATGTATTGGATATGAAATAGCATTGTGAATTTTCGTATTGTGCATTGAGAATTTTCGTTTTTAAATATCATTTTTTTTTGTTGCCAATAAAAAAACCCTAACCCTGACCCTAACCCTAACCCTAGCCATGACCCTGACCTGACCCTAACCCTAACCCTAACCCTAACCCTAACCCTAACTCTGAATATTGATTTTGTTTTGCAGTGTGACTGCATGGAGGAGAGACGCCACGCGAAGAAGAGAGCGGTGGATACCGAAGGGAGGAGCAAGCGCCGACATGATGGATCTTCCTCCTCTCACCCTCAGGTTGTTGTCCATCAGATTCCGGACCTTCCGTTCGGATATTTATTTGAGGATGACCCCGCTGCACACGAGAGGTTTGTCAAGTTTTTCATGAGCCGCAAAATTTGTGAGCCGAAATCATTGGATTCGGCGTTCTTTAATTTGGAGGGGCTCGACATAGTCCCACTTCTGCAGCAAGCACATTTGTTGGTTCTTGCGGAGATGAGGTGTGAGTACTCGGAGGTCATGGTTAGAGCATTCTACCAGAACCCGGGGTATGTGCAGGGTGAGTTGACTTCCCGTGTCTGCGGGATTGATATAATCGTTACAGCACCTATCTGGACAGAGTTGCTGGGGTTTGACTTCGATAGTGTGACGGGGTCAGCACTATATGATGGAGACAGCCATCATATATTTAGTGGTTATAATCGGGAGGCTGTTGTGGCTGAGACCAGGAGAGCAGATGCATAGGCAGGGCAATTTGCTCATTATCCTGTGAGCAATTTATCCGTGTCTGCCCGCATACTTCATTATGTGGTCACACACATTATTTTTCAGCGCCCTCACAATCACTCGAAGGTACTGGAAGGTGACTTTGTGATCTTGTGGGCCCTTCTTCACCAGATTGAAGTCAACTGGAGGCACTACATATGCATTTTGATGTGGAAGGCGGCGAAGTCAAAGAAGGCTGAGTTGCCTTTTGCATTCTTGGTGCAGAAGATTTTGCACAGATTTGGTGTTCCTATGGCAACCGAGACCATGAAGACAGCCAGAGGCTGGAGTGCCATCTTTGGGGAGCGCCTCTTGAAGCAATGCGGGATTATGCAGAGCCCAGCAGGTGTCTGGTATTGGAGGAAGACACCCGAACCACCAGAGGTCCCCCTTCAGTACGACGCTCAGATGGAGGATGCAGGTAAATGTATTTTGGTAGCAGTAGGGTTAATGTTAATGTTAATGTTAATGTTTGTTTTTTTGCATGTTGATGCAGGACTTGATGATGAGGACTCAGATGATGTAGCTCCTGCTGTTGATCCCACTCCTGCACGTCGCAGCCGCACCCGGCGACCACCAGCTCCACCACCACTTGAGGGTGGATGGACAGTTCCTGAGGGAGGATGGACACTTGATCATGTGATGTCCTCCATGTATCGCCTGACATGTGGTCAGGACTCATTGACCAGTGAGTTTAGGGGCTACAGACAAAGCACAAGCAAGTGGCGAACAACATGGGAAAACAGGGTCACACGTTTGGAGGGTGGATCAGCATGGGGTCAACATACTGGTGATGAGGATGATGGTGCTGGTGAGGATGACGATCATGAGGATGAGCAGGATGAGCAGGATACGCAATCAGATTGGATGAGCAGTCTACATTTCATAACAAATCTTGACTCGTCACTTTTTTCAACTATGGTTGTCCTGCGCCCCTTCATACAATGTATCTTCACAGCATGTTGCATTTCAGGTTTGGAGCCAAACTCTTGATGCACAAATAATGGATCGCCTAACTTCCAACCTCCTTGCAAGTCATCATCCCCATACAGGATCTCCAACTCGTCATTTGGGTGCGCCCAATTAATGAATGAATAATGTTGGCTTTCATTCCAAAATGGCTCTACCGCAGTCCCTGCATCTAAAGTTTCATCATTATTGTCTGAATCAATAGCACCGAAAATGTTTCATTTTTTAAAGAAAATGACTAAATTAATAACGTACCACTACTGACAGGGTCAGCATGAAGTGAACTACTGACAGGGTCTATGGTTGATTCAGTAACAAATCAATATTTATTTTTATTGGTACGTACCTCGTGAAAAAAAAAGATTTTTTTGTGTAATTCACTATTCCAGCTATTTTTGAAAAAACTAAAAATATGTTCAAAAAAGCAAACATATCATGGTGGCTTTCATTCCAAAATGGCTCTACCGCAGTCCCTGCATCTAAAGTTTCATCATTATTGTCTGAATCAATAGCACCGAAAATGTTTCATTTTTTAAAGAAAATGACTAAATTAATAACGTACCACTACTGACAGGGTCAGCATGAAGTGAACTACTGACAGGGTCAACATGAAGTGATGAACTGACAGGGTCAACATGAAGTGGTGACATGGCTGGGGTACCCAGACTTACAGCGCTTGTGTCAGCGTCAAAATTTTCTTCCATGTCAGTGTCTGACGAATCACCTTGTGGAATAGCACTTTCAGATTCTCCCTCATCTTCGCTGTCCACATAATCCTCATCTTCATCCTCTTCATCCTCATCCAATACCTGAGCAGGTGCAGAAGATCGTACAATTGTATCTTCTTCACCAACACAGTGCACAGTAGTTGTATGCACCGGTAATGATGAAGACTGACCAGCATCAACTTCCACATATATCTCAATCATTTTTAATACTTTCCACCCAACATACGCATCTATGATGAACTCCACATCTTCATCATCATTGATATCATTACCAATGTAATATATTGTGTCCTTATCCACTACAGTCTCTAACCTGGCTATCATGCGGTGGATGGAATTGATGCCTTCTGACCCCATTTTTTGGAGAATTCTCTCCTTCAATTCATTGCATGTAGTGCCCACTTTGATTTTCATCGTTTTTGTTTTTCCTTCAAATCGGACTCCGTACGGACCTTCAAAATACCTCTCATTGTAGTAAATAACTATAGGAACCATGTTAGGACTTGAACTCATCTTTCACACGAAAATTTGGGTCTAGGATTTGGGTTTTGATATTGGTTCGGATTTTTTAACACAAAATGGGAATGTGGATGTGTAATGCCAATGTCCTACCAAGACTAAGCTATTAGAGATGATGACCTGAAATATATGTGTGATGTGAAGGGAGAGAGAGAGGGAGAGAGATTTGGGAAAAAAAAGATAAAACTCACAAAAAATGGCCGAAACCCTGGATATTGGGGTTTCTGGCCGCAATCTACCCGGGTACCCCCTTGCCTACCCGGGTAAATAATTCAAGAAATCTGCAGAACGAAGAACAATACCCGGGTACCCCCTTACATACCCGGGTAGATTGCGTTTTTTTGAAAAATACCCGGGTACAGAGGGGGGTACCCGGGTACATTGTGTGGTCAACGGTCAAACAGGGGCAGATTGGTGTTATATTTTTCTGGAGAGTTAAATTTTTGTAATAGTCTACAAGCGAGGGCAATTCGGTAAATAATTACTAATAAAGGGCTACGGTGGTCAAAAAGCCCAGTAAAAGGCCTTGCCATGTTAACTAAAAGGATTACACCTTCTTCTTTTTTTGGAAATAAAGGATTACACCTTCATATGACATATATGGTTCTCTTCTAGCAGATCCCAAAAGTTTATAAAATTACAAAAAAATATTAGCTGTTTTCTTTATAAGTTTATCATCTATCATTTAATATGACCACAAAAACTTTCCTACACACACAACAATTTGTGGGGCCCGACCAAAAAAAAAAACTTTAGCACGTAAAACGAATCTCTATAACATAATACAATTACTTTTCCTATAACATAACTCTTATAACCCCTTTCTTTATTGACAGATTATACGTGGGCGCGAATTAGAAATGTCACTGTCATTCAACCTAGAAACTCACACTTCGTTTTGCTGCGTCCCGTGCTTGATTTTTTTGTTTAACCCTGTCCGTATATTGATTATTTAACTAATTCGGTAAAATCCATAGGATCACAAGATCAGCAAAATCTTTCCTACTAAATTTTTAATACAATTGTGCATCCAAAATTCAAACTCTCTGGTTAAGGTGGAATAATCTTATACCAATTGATTTAAGGGTTTATCATCTCTCATTTAACATGACCTTATGAAATTTTCTACACACACAATATCTTGTGGGGCCTGCAGCAAAAAAAAAAAAAAACTCTGGCACGCAAAATGAATCTCTATAACATAACACAATCACTCTTCCTACAACATAACTCTGATAAAACCCTTGATTTAAACTTGAAATCAATGGTTAAACTTAACTACTGTGATTCCTTTTTAAAGTTTATATTTAGATGAAATGCTTACGAGTCTTGTGATTAACCTTTTGAAGGCTAAAGGTGTTACAGGTTTAAATTAAAAATACATGAAGAAAGATATACAGTAGGAAATAAACAACTGCTTAATTAGCATAATTTTCAATGCAAATTGGCTAAATTGATAAAAGAGATTTATACAAGACTCTTTAAGGTTGAGCCAGACAACATTAAAATGATGACAAAACTTTCTCTACCAAATTTTTATAATAATCCAATGCCAATTGATTCATGTACTTGTTCGTTGAATTTATTGTTCGTGTTACGAGGCACTATGAGTTTATAATTTAACTTATATAAATATCATTTAGTTTCATAAAAACCCCGCCTATTTGTTCTTGTATGCATGGCCTATCCCAAATCAGGATAAAGAAAGAAGATTGGTGTCAGGAGTAGCGAGTCGGCCATAAAAAACAGCTATATTTTTGATATTAACCTTTATAATTTTTCGTTGGGGTACCCTTCATAGTGATGTGTTGCATCGAGCCCTAAGTGCAACGAAAAATGGGCTAGGGCCCTTGCCACAAGGCAAGGCGTTGCATCGATCTCGGGATGTAGTGATAAATGAGCTAGGGACCTTGCCTCAAGGCAAGGCGCCAGGTCTTCACCTGGATTTTGTGACAAGTAGGTCAGGTCTCAACACGCAGATGGGCGAGCGTGGCGGCCAAGTATAGCCCAGGATGCAATTGGGAAGCCGGAAGATAGGAACTGTTCCATATGGCCCAAACACTTAAGCGGCCCAGCTGTTCAGGCCCAGTCCTTAGCCCCAATCCACGTCAGCCCTAATATTGCAGCACGTCCAAGGGATACACCAAAATGTCTCATCTTGGGACGCTAACCCCCAAAGGCGACCACCACAGACACCGTAAAGGGAAACTGCCCATTTGCCCAGTGCTGACATCGCCAGACGCAGAAGGCACAGCACTGCCACAATGGCAGCGCCAGCATGCCTAACACTGCCACCATGGGAGTAAATCCCAAGGAGGGTTAACCCCCTCCTCACCAACCCGCACCATTTTCCCTATAAATAGCCCCCAAGGGCACACCTTGAAGGTATCTTATGTATCGTTATACTGCCCATTTACTTAGAGTCATATTGTCATCTTTGCTTACCCCTTGTTGATTATCTTACTACTGCTTGGCACAATACCTCTTAGCCTGGTCCGTACCTGAGCTAAGGGTATCTTCCATACAGTGACTCATCCCTAAAGGGAACATACTGGGCTTATAGATCCCAACGGTACAGGAACCTTAACCGGTAAATTGAAGGAGTTAGTAGATGTTTTTGCTAGAAGAAAAAAGAATATTTTTTGCTTGCAAGAAACTAAGTGGATTTATGCTAGGATGATGTACCATGGAAACTATTTTCTTAATGCGACAATTAATGGAAAGGTATTGAAAAAAAAGGACTTATATATGGTGTTCATAGATCTTGAGAAAGCATAGATAGGGTCCCAAGAAAAGTTTTATGGTGGGTTCTTGAGAAGAAAATGGTACCATCGAAGTATGTAGATGCAATCAAGGATATGAATGATGGGGATACTATATGTGTGAAAGCTTGTAATGGAACATCAAGTTATTTTTCTATCACGCGAGGTGTATACCAAGGTTCGGCTCTAAGTCCTTATCTCCTTGCCTTAGTTATGGATGAATTAATAAAAGATATTCAAGAGGAAGTGTCATGGTGTATGCTTTTTGTGGATGATATTGTGTTTATTGATGAGACTAAAGACAGTGTTAATAGAAAACTTGATTTGTGGAGAAACACATCGAATTCTAAAGAATTCACGTTAAACCGGAGCAAGACTGAGTATATGAAGTGTGAGTTTTCTCTAATAAGAGACGTAGATTAAGATCACATGCATCTACTTGGTCAAAAGGTACTCAAGAAAGATGCTTTTAGATACCTGGGATACATTTTGCAAAAAATTGGAGAGATTGATGAGGATATAAATCATAGAATCAGAGCATGGTGGATGAAATGACATAATGCATTGGATTTTTGTGTGACTGCAAAATTCCCCTTAAGCTAAAAGGAAAATTTTATAGAACAGCAGTAGGTCCTACAATGTTGTATGGAGCTGAATGTTGGCCAGCACATAGGCAACATGAGCATAAAATGAGAGTATCATAAATGAGGATGTTAAGGTAAATGTGTGGTCATACGAGGATAGATAAGATAAGAAATGAAAATATTCAACGAAAGGTAAGAATAGTACCGGTAGCTGAAAAGATGAGAAATAATAGATTGAGGTGGTTTGGGCACGTAATTAAAAAGTCCCTGAATGCTTCTGCAAGAAAAAAAGTTTGTTACCAAGAGCTCAATACAAAGAGAGGTAGAGGTAGACCGAAACTTATTTGGGGAAAGGTAGCAAAACAAGACCTGATGGAGTAGGATATAGATTGGCGGACGATGTATTTGAGGACGGAATGGAGAAAAGCTATAAGAATGGTGGAGGATTAGATTCATTGTTACTCCTATGTTCCAGATGGTCCATTTTTAATCATTTTTCTATTTATCTCTCCCCTCTCCTTATTTCCCCCTTATTTTCCTATTTTTTCACACCCTTTTTATTTTTAGTTTTATATATGGGTATGTTGCATAAGAAAAGAATTATTTCCTACACTCACATTTTTTAAATGGGTCCCACAAATTTTTTTTTCTCTCACCTTCAATTTTTTTTCTACTATTTATTGTTTGAGTAGGAGATAATACTACTCTTAGACAACATAAGAAAAGTATTACCCTTTATATATATACTTAAATTTCATTTTTATCCTTTTTTAATCTCTTCATATTTTTCATTTGAGTTCATCTATCACCGATTCTAATTAATTTGGGAAAATATATTGTTGATGTTGATGATGTTCATCAATTAGTTTCATAAACTTAACTATCACAATTTAACCAAAAAAAAAAAATAACTCAAAAAACATTATATTTATAATTTTTGAAATTTAAAACTAATTAATCATGTTTAAAATCATGTCAAATGATGCGACTTAGTTTTCTTAAATTGTTTTGTGACTTGCTACAAACCAACAAAGCGAGATGGATGGAAACAGAATTTTCTTCATAGATTCTTGTATTCACCGGCAAAAGATTTTTCTGAGTCTGCCTTTCAGATTCGCCTAAGAGCTTTTATTTTATGTCATTTTTGCTTGTTAAACTGAAGATAGGCGTGTCATGATGTCATTCATAGCAAGTTTCGAAAAAAGTATTTCTTGAAATAGCACAATGACAACTAGTGCAAGAGCAAACCCATCATAATGGCATGTGTTCATTGGCAGTTAGCAGTTGAGGCAAAAGTAATGATGAGCTGCCTACAATTTCGATCTCAGCATATTGCTCCAGTAATGTGACACTAAGGTGCTGCTCAAAAGTAGTCAAAAGCATTAATGATGCCCTAAACATTTCCATAATCGAATATCTCTAAAACAGTAAATGTGCTCTCATTTTGAGAGATAACAGTAGCTATAACAGTAAGAATTATATGGGGGTTGACATTTTGTGTTATACCAGCAATTATGACGGGAAGAATAATGGGAATTACTTTTCTCATGTTACGTAAAAAAAAACTATTATTTCCTGAAAAAATGGGTTCCACAGGCTATATAATGCTTTGATAATATTTGAGGGAGATATGTGTAATTTTTTTTTTTTGTGTTTTTGTGGAATTTAAAAAGAAAATCTTTAGGGAAACCAGAAGCCAGGCTCCACTGGGCCAATGAAAGATCAACTATCGGCCACAACCAAACACCCATTATTGAATTGTAACCCATAAGACGAGGGTATCGGGTGTCCCCTATTTCTCCTCTTTTATTCATAAAAAAGAAGATAGATTTTTTTGCTAACTGTTTGTTTGAGCGTGCAAATATGATTTTGCCTTACTTAACCTGTAAAAAAACTGACTCCTTTCGTCCCTTTTCTCTCGGTCTTCCTACACCAAAGCAGGCAGAAGGTCAAAAGCTGACAAGGGCTCTTTTTTCCACTTCAACTTCTCAGCAGCACCCATATTAGGAATTTAAGAAAAGGGCTCATTATAAAAATATGATATAAAATCATTAATATAACTTCACTTTTGAATTGAAGTAGTTCTTTACATTATACCATGGTCCTTTATTATTTTCTCAAAAATTTTGTGTAACTTCCTCGTCTAACTTGAACTTTCTCTTTAAACTCTCTCAATCATTTTTCAGGCTTTTTTAAAGTGTATTTAGAACTTGCTCAAGCATCCTTTATATAGGGAACATTCCATCAAATGTAAAAGCTAATAACCATTATACTAACAATGTTTTTCCATGTGTGAAAACTAATAGCTCACCATATGTGAAAGCTAATAGCCCACAATCTAAAGAAGTCAACAATTCAGCCATGCCTATTAAACCACCCAAAAAAAATCATGTATAACATTTAATGTCAATGGTTCACGGCAACTTTAATTGAGCATCCCATAATCCCTTATGGACCTCGCCATAAAAGTCACTGAGTCCTTCCCGGACCATCAATTCACAAAATGTAAGAGTGAAGCAACAAACACATGGTAAACGGAAGCTCGTAAATGCATACTGAACATAAAGAAATAGCATGCAGAACAAAATCACAGGCAAAACAAAGTCAACATATGTGATGCAGGAATTGAAGTTAATATGTACTAAAACTGCTTCAGAAGCATGAATCATACAAGTCAAGCAACCAATTTTGTAATCTTTACCCAGAACAGCAACCACAATATATATATATATATATATATATATATATATATATATATATATATACGAAAAATTAAAAATTCAGTCATTGGACCGTCCGTGAATGAATTTTAACTATGTTCTCCCGCGAGAACATAGTGCAAAAATATTACAATGATGTTCTCCCGGGAGAACATAGTTATAATTTTACTATAATTGTGTTCTTACGGAAGAACATAGTGTACTAGTCCTATTTTTACATCCAGTCATTGTACACTCACTAAGCCCATATATATATATATATATATATATATATATATATATGGGAATACTTTTTCTGCAGCCGCCATATATATATATATATATATATATATATATATATATATATATATATATATATATATATATATATATATATATATATATATATATATATATATATATATATATATATATATATATATATATATATATATATAGAGAGTGTTATCTGCAGCCGACACAGAAAAGTAGGCCCCACAACTTTTCTTACAAAAAAAAAAAAAAACACCAGGATCCTGTGTTGCTTGAGCACGAAGGTGCTATGAACGTACGTGACCAGTAGAGTGCAGAAAACCGATTCTGTTTATGTTGGTATTTCTTGCTGTTATTCGTTGGTAAATCAAAGTGAAACCAGAAAATTGTTAGGATAAAAAGCATGGCAAAACCAAAGTGGTATTATACATGGCAGAACCTAGGATTTTGTTACAATAACAAGTTAGAATACCAATATCAGGCACATTACTTATTTTGTCTATATATACATATATATATATATATGAGAATTGATTTTCTCATGTTACATGAGATTTGAATTCTCATGTTGTGACTCAACTAATGATGGACCCTACATTTATTAAAAAAATAAATAAATAAAAATTTTGCATACAAATCGAAGGGTCACAACATGAGAATTGAATTCTCATGCAAGAAAATGTTTTCCCTATATATATATATATATATATATATATATATATATATATATATATATATATATATATATATATATATATATATATATAGGGAAAACAACTTCTCCTTTCAAAGGAGAAGAGCCATCTTATGCCATAGACACAATTATTGCGGGTCCCATTTATTTATAAAAAAAAAGTTGGACACAAGAATCAATGTGAGAGCTGTAAAATATTTTTCTTTGCAGTGAAATGAGAGGTATAAACCCCATATATACATGTGTGTGTGTGTAGGAAAGATATCTTTTGACTCCAATATAAGATTTAAAAGTCTTACTCCTCATCTTACCACTGACTGTCATCCATCTAATGATTATAATTTATTGAACTATATCAATTAATTAATTATTAATTTCAAATAAATGACAACTATTAGATGGATGAAAATCAACACCTGAAATAGAAAATAAAACTTCTAAATCTTACACCGGAGTCAAAAGATATAGGGCAGAATCATTTAATCCTGGTGTCAAATTAAAAAAATTGACATCAAATCTTAACCGTCAATTTCCACCAATTTAATAGTTATAATTTATAATATCACATTTATTAATTAATATATTTATTAAAAAAAAAAAACTACCGATAAGAGAAAAGATATTGAGTGTCTTACGTTCACCAATTTGTCAGTGCAATTAAGAATTTTGACAACTACTATGGTGGGTGACAAATTCTTGCTTACAGCATGTATCAATATTCCAATGCTTCCTCTAGATATAATAAACAATGAAAACAGTGTAATTTACAAAACAAGATTCCTGCGAATTTACAGTCTGTTGGTAATCGGTAGGCAGCCTTCTCCATAAAGTTCCATTGCAATTAAGGAAAGTATTTCAACTAAGACGCAGCAACACCTAAAACATCATTTATATCGTATCAGTTTTGCAATCAGTGTCAGCACTACAAAACACGATAAATCGGGTACAAAAATTTGGAAATCTACAAGGTAGAAGAACGTTGCCTTTTCCAAAAATCAAGTATACAATAGAATACACAAGGGCACAATTCTACTCCAAAAAATTACACATAAAAGGAGTATATAACATGTTAACATCCCAAACTGAGATGAAGGAAAGCGAGCAATGATCCCAAATCAATAAATGTAACTTACAAGTTTCTCCAGCCTGAAGAAATCTAAAATCAAGCCAAAAGAAATCTGAACTTCCAACTTTATACATATCATCCAATGAATAAGCTAAAAGTCATACTCATGAAATCTGACCCCTCTTTCTGGCCCCAACAGGAAAATAAAAAATCCACTAATAACTGGGCAAAAGTTAAACAGAAATAATGAGTGATGAAATTTAAAAGGTGAGGCAATCATACTTTGAGCTCATTTGAATTGCACACATCCCTTGTGAATCATAAGGTAGTTTATTTATTTCATTTCAACACCACTAAAAAACTAAGCATAAAATTAAAAATTTAAAACCATTTATACAACCAAACAGTGATCGGAGAAGCAAGATGATACGAACTTAAGATACAGAATGGATATATTTATTAACAGAAAGAGATAAACCTAAAGGTGAAGAATGGAGTATGTGTCCTGTTCATAGACTCTGCTCTGAATTTTATCAAGCAAAGAGAGCTTGTTTAACAAGCTTTTACAGCTGTACAAAAAAATATAAAATAATAACACATAAAGCTAACAGCATTAATAAGAAATAACACTTGAGGAAACATCAGTATATCTATAAAAACATTAATAAGAAATAACAGGGAGCTCAGCTACGTACAGCAGAATGAGATTCTGCAAATTCTTGGCATGGAAAGGAAAACTGAAAGAAAGAAGACACTTTGAAGGACCTCCTAGAACCTCACTGACCAGCCTAAGGATAGGCTTACCCCTCTCGCTACCTTACCTTTCCTATGCTCCCCTTGTCCCCCAAGCCTTCCCTATATCACCACCTCCACTCATTCTGTTATTTTCCCATCTTCTATCTCCTGCCATTTATCATCCCCCCTCCCCATAACTAACTCCTCAATTGGCAGCACCTCTCTTATTCTATAATCATTGCCATAATCTCTAATGGGAATTACTCTAATAACCTCCCTTTTCTTCCTTCTTTATACACTTGCCACTCCTTTCTATTTCTGCTTCTGTTCTTGCTCTTATTCCTCCTAGTATAATCGTTGCTTCCAGGTCTATCACAAGACCAACCTTTATAAAAAGAAAAACATTGGCGGTCCAATATGTATCATGTTAGTAAGCCTAAGTTTTGGATAGAAGATATTAACTGAAAATGAGAATTATTTATCATATCTGAGATCATGCAATAATACAAAATATGCAACTTATGAGGCTACCCTTTCATCCTAATACTTATATATACATTTGTTTCTCAATCACTTCCACGTACAGTAGTGTTTTATAAATTTTGTACATAAACACAAAATTACTATTCATATGAATACATAAAAATGCTGAGGCAGAAAGCACTCACATCCAACAAATTTTATGTATGCTACAGCTCACTATAATTGCGCCATACTGCACGAAATTCTTCACGGAATGTGTTTAGACGCGCTTTCAAGTTAGGTGTTCTAAGGCTTGCATGCAGGATGGTAGCTGAAAAGAGAGAGAAAAATCAATTTAAAGGCAAGAACATAAATGCTAAGAATATTAAAGATTAAGATTTCTTGTTATGTGATGTACCAAGAAGACCGATAGCAAGCGCCCATAAAACAGTTAGGAGGCCAGCAGAAACAAACCAAAGGATGAAACTTGCTGCCAAAAGGAGGAAAAACTAGCAGCATTGTCATAAATTTTAAAGGTAGCAAGGACTGACAGAATATCCCAAATTATTATTGATTGCAAAAATTCCCTGTTTCAAAGACTTCATTTACCAGAAGAAAATATCAAGACAAACACCCAACGTGGCCGACCACATATATAAATTGCTCTCTTAGCTGATGGACGTCCACGAATCACAGGCCTGGAATTTAAATAATTACTGAAGAGGCAGAAAAATCCAAAGATATACAGATATAATAACAACCAAGCATCCTTACGTAAGAGGAGGTCTCATCTTGGCAGCTAAATGTGGTGAAAATTGCCTAACTGTCCTTGTTAGCTTCTCGCTAAAGGTACCCGCAAAGCTGCAAAAAATTAACAATTAGATTGATGTCCAAGAAATATGAAAAGGTAAGCACTTCCATCATAGTAGAACTGGGACAGACTAAATGAAGACTTCATTGTCCAAACTTTCTCAGAATCCTATAGATTTCCTGGATTGACTGCAAAATCTATTACAATATTTTACAAATCCTCCAGACGTATGCATCACTGGGAAAAATAATTGTCTCATATCCCATGTCATCCAAGTATAATCAAATATCATAAGTCATACTTACAACTCTTTTGGTACCCCCAATGTATTCAACAGCTGTTTATACCTCCTTGGAGTTCATTTTTCTTCTTTATTTGGTAACCATGAAAATATCACAAGCGCTTATTAATGATTTTATTTTGTCACTCTCCATTCTTAATTAGTGGAGTACTACAGAATGTAAATTACCATTATATCCAGGTCATGAGCAACGGTAGTGATACAGTTATTTCCACTAGACATATAAAGTACATAATATGAAACACTAAAATCTAAATTTGATCAAAGATCTTCATTTTCCATCTTATCTAACTTTTCTATACAACAGAGTAAAACACATATGTACGTCCATTCATCGGAAGATAAAAAAGAGAAAATTGGCATACATCCAAATTAAGGTAAAAGTAGTATGTCGACCATTGTCAAAATAAAACAAATCCTGAACCTACTACGAGCCATATCCGAAGCTAGAAGTAAAACTATAATGTGTTTTATCTCATTTTAGTTTTATCACAGGATCCATTATGGGGATTGACCCTGCAGTTAAATTCAATATATATAATCTAGAAAACAAATCCATATGCAACTTTTCCTAAGGTTTTTTAAAAACCATGTTTCTGCATAAAGTTACACTATGAACACCACATAGAGTATTCAGTATTCTACCAAAGGCAGCACAAAATATGGCATCTGTATTGTGTAAACCAACTAAGCGGGATTACTGGACATATGAAAATAATATACTGTGATATTGGGGGCTTTGATTAATTGTGATGCCAAAATTATAAAACTGAAGCATAAGTTGCTTTTGTTGCACAAGCACTGAAATCGGGTTAACATCACTAAACGTGGCAATAAAATCATTAGTTCGAAACTGACACAAAACCTGCCCACCTAAATATTACAAAACCCTTAGTCCAAACGTTTGTGAAATTAAATAAAGTCCAAAACCAATGATGTAATGTGATGTATAAAGAGAGCCAGTAACACTGCTTACCTGTCATTTAGAAAAGCAATGCTGAGTGCTGTAAGAAGCGCAGCTACAATAGCAAGCGGCCTTCGAAGAAAACCCAGTACTGCAATTCAAAATGTGGATGACGAGACAAGGAACACAATCACATGCTATCAAATGTGAAAAATATAATAAATAGCATTCATCGTGCTCACTTACTGAGAACAGAAACGATCAAAATGAAGTAGTTGGTGCGGTAGCTGCAAATACAAGCATAACACCATCATTACTTTCCCATCCTAAAAATTTTCCATAGTGTAATTCAGAAGACAATAAGTGATTACAAGTTATTCCCCAAATATAGGTCATATTATCCAAAATTTAAAGATTATAACCTCGTAGTTCAAATTTAACACGGAATTCCTAAAAGTGAAATAAAATAAAATAAATCCATTTTACGTTTGAGCACATTATAAATAACGACATCAACAGCAAAAGAAAGAATTGTAAAAACTCAAAATAAGATTAAAATCATAAAAAAATCAAAATTCAGTTCAGAAAAAAGGGAAAAAGTTAAGATTAGAGGAAAAAAATCATGTACAAATAAAAAAAATAAAGGAAAAAAGAAAAATCGTTCAGCTAATCATGAAATTTGAATGAATTAATGAAAGCGAAAGAGAACGGTTGGTACTAGTAGAGATTGCATTTGAGGCGGCTGTTCCATTTGGATGAAGATCTAGGAACGGTGAATCGGGAGAAGAACTCCGACAGAGGGCGCGGCGGCGACGACCAATCCACCTCGCGGAGCGCGTCCATCAGATCCTCCGCCGTAACGTTTCCCCAATCCATCTCTCTCTCTGCGCTATCGGAGAGAAACTTGGATGTTGCGGCGATTGAAAATGGAAGTAAGGAATGAATTGAATGGAAAAGCGTTTACGAAGGAGAACGAGGAAGCAAGTGATATCAGTGAAGAAAGAAGAAGGAAATGGAAAATGTTAAGAAAGGGAGAAAGAGACTTCGATGGCAGGTTTGTTCAAGAAAAATCACTAAAAAAATAAAAAATTTAAAAAAAATTTCAAGAAATTGGAAAAAAGAAACTTCATGTCTGAGCCCGGGTTCGAACCGGGGACCTCTAGTGTGTGAGACTAGCGTGATAACCAACTACACCACCCAGACATGTTTGTTGTGTAAGACTATCTTTCTAGTTATAAAATAAAATGTAGTATTCAATGTTATAATATTTTTTAATTTTTATTTCAGTAACTAGAATGAATAATGAATGTTACAAATATATTACTTATTTTTTAAGGACACGCAAGTTGCAATATCAATATAACTTTACAGCAAAACTTTACCTTTGGGATAGTTATGTAGTTTGAACAATATTTGGAGTCTTCAATATGGTATGCAATATGGGCTTGAGGACAATTTAAGTAAATTAAGGCTTAGGGTTTGTGTTGCATATTTTCTATTATTATTGAACCAAGAAAAATAATAAAGAGAATTTGTTTTGAAATGCACACGTAATTTATTATTCGGGAAATCATACTCTCCTACACGAGAGGAGAACTTTTTCCTGCACAAATTCGTTTTCCGTGCTAATTATTTTTTTCTCTTTTAATATAAAATGTGGGACTTACATTTAACTTATCTCTCTTTTTTTCTCTACTGTTTTCCTATAACATGAGAAAACATAATCCCAATTTATTATTCTCTCACTTACTTATTATTTGAATTCAAGTTTGAGTTATATATTTGGGAAAACATTTTCTCCTTTTAAAAGTAGAAAATGTTTTCCCTATATATTTAGGGGTTGTTTGGTATGGGTGGTGGGAAAATTTGACACTATTGTATTGACAAAATTAACCCTCCCTTGAAAGCAACACTGCATTTGCTGCTTGCATGCTCTAAAACGAAAGTCGCCATAGCAAATTGAAAATCTATGTTTTTGTCGAAGGACAAAGATCTTATTCAGTTTCTAACTCAATCAAACATCAGCAAAAATAGGAAGAACGCTAGAATCTCTTCTCATTAATTCTCGAAAATCTCTCTCATTGGAATCTGCAAAAATCGAAAAATGACAACAAAAAGTGGACGGCAAAACACAGTCCAAGAATAGGAAGAACGACGGCAAAAAAGTTTCACAACAATAACAAGAAGACCCTAAACTGCCAATCGCCGCTGTCGGCGACGGCGAAGGCAGAGGCGGAGGGCGGAGATTGGCGTGGATGGGGGTTTTTTGCCTCTCTCGCCGCTATTCCTCTCCTTCATCAAGTTATTATCTGAGAGGATCTTTCTGCATTTCTGTGAAAAAATGCATTTGATTTGATGTCATAAAGAACTAACGCACTACCAAGGCTTTGAAAGGGAAAGAGGCAGAAATGCGATGATAGGCTGCTTTCGTTCTTGTTTTGGTTGCTCAAAACGCAGAAATAGAGGCGCAAATTACACCATGCGACACCCTTCATCTTCTCTTCCCCAAGCTTGCATTTTCTTTTGAAATTCCATCACCATTTTGTTTCATTCCTCAGACATTGCGTGGAAAAATTATGAAAATATGTTTTTTTAAATAATTAATTAATTATTGGTCACAACACTTAAGCATTTAGTACTACACACACTAAACACACTCCCTATTACACACACCCACACCACTAGGCTAGCACTTGTGGATTTTTTAAGTGTTTATCTAACGTAATTGAATCTTGATTGTTGTTGTAGCAAAATGCTTGTGGCAAAGCTGGACCAACCCACTATCTCTTTTGTTTATATTCAACCTGTGCTGAACCAAGTAAAAAATGATGGGTCAATTAAGAATTATAAATGGTAATTTTGTAAAATCAAAACTTATTCCCAGCAATAATTGACAATTATTAAACATATACTAACGAAACTTGAACCAATATTCCAAAATATTTTGGCCTACCAAATAGCTTTTGGTAATATTATTGGAAAATTCATTTTCCTAGCATATTCTTGGGAATCGTGATTCCTATGAACAAAGAAATTTCTCTTTTACAAAATACCCCTTTAAGGACTTATTACAAAAAATATTTCAGTATCTAAATTTCTTAAAATTCATAATATTATTGAAATTGAAATAATTAAATGTAAAAGTTGTCCAAAATTCATAGTTTAAGAAAAAAATTGTAATCTATTTGATATGGAATAATATACTTAAAATATACTTAAGAAAATTATATACTGAGCTCTATTAAGGGATCTTTCCGACATAGAACATACTTCGGCATGGACAAGGTCAAGAATATACATGTCTGGGTTGATTCGGTTTCAAGAAAGAAACTTGGTGCTGTTTTCCAGCTAGGCAGTGCAGCTCTCCAACGCTTGGCCTTTTTCTTTTCTTGTTCAGAATTTGGAGTCTTTTCTCGCTCATGTGGCTTAAGTGCTTCTGCAGCGTTGGG